>VMBQ01006914.1:19448-50270 GCA_007657795.1 Dreissena rostriformis
CTTGAAACTTACACACATGGTAGCTATGAGCATATGTGCGACCCTGCACTATTCAGAATTTTGATCTGACCCCTTGGTCAAAAGTTATAGGGGTTGGGGTGGGGCCGCGTCAGAAATTATCACTCATTTTTTTAGGTTATTTTACATTTACTTCTTTATTTCTACACCGATTCACTTCAAATTGATACTGGACCTCTCTTATGACAATACGGTCAATCTCAACCATGCATGGCCCCATTCCCAACCCTGGGGCGCCCCGCCCACATAGGCCACACCAACCAAAAATTGCCATTTACTATAATTTCTTCATTCTACACGGATTCACTTCAAATTGATACTGAACTTCTCATATGACAATACGGTCTATCTCAACTATGCATGGCCCCATTACCAACCCTGGGGCCCCCCGCCCACATAGACCCCACCCACCCAAAATTGCCTTTTACTATAATTTCTTCATTTCTACATCGATTCACTCCAAATTGATACTGAACTTCTCTTATGACAAAACGGTCAATCTCAACTATGCATGGCCCCATTACCAACCCTGGGGCACACCTAGGTCAAACATTCGGTGTGGGGATACACGTCGGCCTCTGCCGCGCCATTTCTAGTGTTCAATGTTTTCATGCACATTATATATGTTACCTTAAATACAATAACTGGTTTTAGCAGTTCGGTTATAAATAGAGTTATTGAAAATGATGTTTACAATCTTTTATAAATGCTCCGTCAATTTTGCCTTTATTAGGTTTATTTGTTATTTGTCATTTAACCATGAGGAACTGAGTTGTTTCCGTGTTCTCGTTGCACAATTTTACTGTCTGACATCATTAAGGGCACTGTTTTAACCCTTTGAGCGCTGGAACCGGATTTTGAAGGCCTTTGCAAACAGTTTGGATCCAGATGAGACAAAATGCTAATTTTAGAAATTCAGCAGACGACATTTTAGCAGACGACAAATTTCCCAGAATGCAAAGGGTTAATTGAGCTTCTTTCCCATTGCTTAGACTAAATAGTTGAAAGTACAAGAGTTTCATCAATAATGCAATTTTTTTACATTAAGAGTTTCCAGCAATATTTCTAATGATCATTTAATAACATTGTTCATTAATTTTGACAGTTATTTATGATGTGAAGAACCTAAATCATAAAATGAATTTGATTTATGTGTATATGTCTGATATTGACATTGACACAACTTGTTTTGTTTAATGCGACCCTGGTTTTTATTCTTTATTTAAATAATGTTTAATCTTAAAATTACACAGTAATTTTAAATCAAAGAATGACACAATTATGCTCTTTCCCTTAAAACATCTAAAATGCTTTTCCCCTTAAAAAATCTGAAAGTCACCTGTCCAAAGTTCTTAATGGATAATCTAAAAACTGCTCACGCAATTTAATGTGTGAACAATGATTTTGTTAGGAGTGCTTATAATGAAGATAAATGTCAGCAATTGGTATGTTTGGTCACCATGCATACTAACCCTTTGCATGCTGGGTAATTTGTCTTCTGCTAAAATGTCGTCTGCTGAATTTCTAAAATCAACATTTTCTTCACTTTTTTTCAAAGACCACTATCAGAATAGCAAACAGTTTGGATCCTGATGAGACGCCACGTTCTGTGGCGTCTCATCTGGATCCAAACTGTTTGCAAAGGCCTTCAAAATCCGGTTCCAGCGCTCAAAGGGTTAAACAGATAATTGCTGACATCTTATATTACAAGGTATAGTAAGACCATCTTTGTGGAATGTCGTAAAACAAGTTTAAATATTTAATCAAGATAACAATTTACAGAGCTTGCATATACTGGTAACCTAATGCAGCCGATCCTAAACATTCCTCAAATTATCCAACTGCTTCATTATTTAACAGTACATAGTGTACCCTTATCTACTTCCTGTTTTGGGAGGTATAGTTTAAACGGGAAAGGGATAACTACAACGAGCGAGGCCTGGTATGGTATTGCGCAAGTGTTAGGGGTCAGGTTAGGGTTTGGGTTAGCCTAAACCCAACCCTAACCCGACCCCTAACCCTAACCCTTACCCTAACCCTAACCCAGGGTTATTTCCCCTATACCAGGCCTCGCTCGTTGTAATTGTCCGCTTCCCAGTTTAAACAGCATGTGGCATTCACCATACATAATTGAAAATTGAATAATTTGATTTATTTGTTTTTGTCCATATTGCACCTTCACATATTTACTCTTATATTTAATATACCTATTTTCCAAGAGCTTAAATGGAAGTTAGGGGAGAGGCAATTTCAAAGAGTCTGTCCAAAATGTATACAAAAAACTTGTAATGGTTTAAGGTTTCTTACTTTACTATAAATTTGTTTATTGCTTAAAATATCTTCAATCATTGAAGACAAGCTGAAAAATATGTATTCATTAGCAAAACAGTGTAACCATGGTAACATTCCATGACCTGCTTTACATATTCAATTATGTGCACTAAAATCACAATAATGTTTTTGAATTTCTGCATTAATGATCTGAACATTGAGCTGAAGTACAAAATCATACAACTAGCTGGCAGGTATGAGCTATTTTGATGCCCCTTTTTAAAAAAAGGGGGTATATTGGTTTTGGCCTGTCTGTCTGTCTGTCATTCTGTCTGTCTGTCCAAAACTTTAAGAAATCTTTAAGTTTTGTCATAACTTTTGCAATATTGAAGCTAGCAACTTTATATTTGGCATGCATGTGTATCTCATGGAGCCGCACATCTTGAGTGGTGAAAGGTCAAGGTCATCCTTCAAGGTCAAAGGTCAATTGTTTTAATTCAAAGCGGCCCATTAGGGGGCATTGTGTTTCTGACAAACACATCTCTTGATACTGCGATATACGCTTGAAACTTGGTGATGTATGTATGCATAATATCCAACCAATTAGTTCAATATCCAGTCAGATTGCATGAAGCAATGCAGAATTATGGCCCTTGAATAAAAAAAAAATGCAAAATAAGCCAAGTCCACTCTCGAACACAAATATTTTTAATCTTATCATCTCCAAACTTAGTGACCCAGTTAACTCTTTTAGTGCTGGAACTGAATTTTGAAGGCCTTTGCAAACAGTTTGAATCCAGATGAGACGCCACAGAACGTGGCGTCTCATAAGGATCCAAACTGTTTGCTATTCTCATAGTATTCTTTGAAAAAAAAATCGAAGAAAAAGCTATTTTTTAGAAATTCAGCAGACAACATTTTAGCAGACGACAAATTTCCCAGCATGCAAAGGGTTAATGGGTATAATATCTTGACTAAGTTCGATAAACTGCCAGATCTTGCCTAATGCACTTCTGAAATTATCCCAAATGCCAAAGCAATGTAGCCTGCTCTCTTATATAATATGGTTTCCGTTCAATAACTTAAGTTTGCAATAACCAATCGTGATAAAACTTTAGATAAAAGAAGTTTTAATAGAGACCTATCCCTGGATAGTAGATTTAGGGCTGGTCAGGTCAAGGTCACTTCACAAAAAATAGAAAAAAGGTTTCTGCTCAATAATTTCAGTTTAGATGGAGGTTACTGGTATTGCATTTAGATTGAAAGTGATATTTTTACAAATTTCGAGTCCCCGAATTGAAAGAATGAGTCCAAATATTAAACTATATTTTTTTTTATGAATTTCAATGCATTTTTGGGACTCACATAATTCGAAACATTGCATCCCCAGAGGTTTTTGTGAGTCTAGGACGCAGGACTCGCAGGTAAAAAAATCACTGAATAATTGTGTGTGAAGGTAAATTACATGGAGACCTAGCTTGGTCTTGAATTTGGGTCCAGTTGGGTCATGGTCAAGTTCAGCATTACTAAAAATAGCAAAATGGCTTCCACTCAATAACTTTAGTTTGGAACATTGTGTTACATGGAAATTATGCTTGTGGTTAGCTTATACCTGAAGGTATAGCTTGTGATTACACATGGGACCAGTCATATATAGGTCAAGTTCTCTGATTTTAAAAATAGAAAAACTGTTTATGCTCTATCAATTACGGTCAATAATATGCATACCTTTAAAGGGTGTATTTTGTGACAAGTTTGCACTATTAAACTGATTAAAATATACCTGAAGTTACTAGCTGTTTTATTAGCTCACCTGAGCACAAAGTGCTCATGTCACCGGTGAGCTATTAATGTGATCGCCTTTTGTCCGTCGTCCGTAGTGCGTGATCGTCAACATTTACCTTGTGAACACTCTAGAGGCCACATTTATTTCCAATCTTCATGAAACTTAGTCTGAACATGTGTCCCAATGATATCTTGGATAAGTTCGAAAATGGTTCCGGTTGGTTGAAAAACATGGCTGCCAGGGGGCGTGGCAGTTTTCCTTATATGGCTATAGTAAAACCTTGTGAACACTCTAGAGGCCACATTTATTGTCCAATCTTCATGCAACTTGGTCAGAACATGTGTCCCAATAATATTTTGGACAAATAAAATGGTTCCGGTTGGTTGAAAAACATGGCTGCCAGGGGGCGTGGCAGTTTTCCTAATATGGCTATGGTAAAACCTTGTGAACACTCTAGAGGCCACATTTATTGTCCAATCTTCATGAAACTTAGTCAGAACATGTGTCCTAATGATATCTTGGACAAGTTCGAAAATGGTTCCGGTTGGTTGAAAAACATGGCTGCCAGGGGGCGTGGCAGTTTTCCTTATATGGCTATAGTAAAACCTTGTGAACACTCTACAAGTCACATTTATTGTCCAATCTTCATGAAACTGGGTCAGAATATTTGTCCCAATAATATCTCAGCTGAGTTCGAAAATGGGTCTGGTCTGTTGAAAAACATGGCCACCAGGGGGTGGGGCAGTTTTCCTTATGTGGCTATAGTAAAACCTTGTAAACACTCTAGAAGACACATTTATATTCCAATCTACATGAAACTTTATGTTTCATAAAGTACTTTTATTATTTTGAACTCCACTTTCTCATAATAGTTAAGTTCCTTCGGGTTTCAGGTGAGCGCCTTAGGGTCCATGGCCCTCTTGTATATTGTATAATGATAGATATAAACATAAAACAGCCAGTAACCTATTGCATTGTTCATTTTTAATAATTTTAACAAGAGCGCCAACTTGTGAGTTTGAATGAGCATCTTAGAAGGTCGCCATGCCGCAGTGGATATGGTGTCTGCCTAGCATCCAGGAGGTCGCTGGTTTCGATCCCCACTGGGAGCATTATTCCTTCGATCTCCCCAAAAGACAGCAAGTACTGGTTCTAGTCCCAGGAAACGAACTCGAGAGCGTTTCAATAAGACTAAGGCAATCAAGCTAAAATAAATAGGTTTAAACTAATCTAATGAGCATCTTATAGTGTCACTTATGTGTTTTCTATTATGCAATTTAAAGTGTACATAAACTGATAAGTAAGCAGATTCCATTTCAGAAAATTCAGTGTGAACTTTTTATGTGCAAGCTAGTACTTTAATATTACGCAGTTCTTTAGAGTGTTCTATTTCAATTCTTACTTTGCTTTGTTGTGGTTTGATATATGGCATATTTAATGAATCACCTTTCGTTGAATAAGGTATTTACAGTGACTTATGCACAAATTTTCAATGCTCTGAATAATGCATTTTCAGAAAATTATCTACCGGTATATAAAAATAACATTCCCAGAATGCTATTATTGTCCTTAGGATGAAATACTACCACCTTAATCTTCTAGACACAATGGGGACTCATAATTTATTGCAAAGCGGATATGCAGTGTTATAATATTCTGTGCATAATTCACAGGTGATATTAGGTGATGGTGTTGAAATTGAAATAAATATTATTTGATGTCATAAGAATTTGAAATAAATAAAGCGCCTCTGTTTGTCTAAGTCTCACTAAATGTTAACCTTCTCAGGTGAACGTGCCTGTACATTTTGTCCATGAACTTGATAGTTAACATGGGCATTAACCATGAAATACAATTGTAGACCATGTTTTATTTTAATGGCACCAAAGTTGTTCATGGCCAAGTAACCATGGTCGCTAATGGCCATGAAATACTATGAAAAATATGGCTGACCATGGTCACTTAAACCACAGTCTACCACGTTAATTAACAGCAGCTGTTTATAGGCATATTTGATGTAGAAAAAAAATAGAATAAAATGTATTTGATGGCATATGATGGTTTGCTTATATTGTTAAATTTGTATACATCAGTCCCGGATTAGCACCGTGGAGACCCATAGGCAGTTAAACTTTTGAGGCGCATGCGCCTGGACCCTAGTCGACCTAATGCCTATAAAATGCCAGTCCTCAGTTGATTTCACTATTTTAAATTAGCCTACCAGCGCCAAGGCTGGCAAGACATAAAATGCAAAAACGTCGGTCCGTAAAAATGGTCTCATGGGGCCCCTTATAGTCGGGGGTTCACTTATCTTTTATGCACAGTGTACTAACTGAACTTTCAGTTTGCATAATCAGTCACGATGTAGCTTTATCTTTCCGGTTGTAAGGCGGTTGAACAATATACAGTTTAAGTTATGACATGAAAGTAAACTATTCACCCATTGTTAACATGCTCAAAATAAACTGTTCGTGTTTGACCTTGTTCTTTTATTTCGTATACATGTACTGTTCAACTGTGAGTAAGGGTCAGTGATTTGTCACTTCTCAGTATGAATGAGCCTCAATGTGTGAAAAGGGGGTTTAATGCATGTGCGTAAAGTGCTGTCCCAGATTAGCCTATGCAGTCCGCATATAGGCTGGATTTTCCTTAAGAAGAGACTTCATTTGAACTAAAAATACAATTGTATTTAACCAACTTTCCATGTGCAAAAAGATAAAACCATACATACCCCACATGGCAAAGAATCAGATCATCACAGATGAATGATTTTATCGTGAGTTTGCTCAAAATGTAGTCAAATGATTTATGTAAAATTTTGACTCAAAATATTAACTTATTTAACTGAGATATTCAAGTCTGATAAGTGTTGCATTAGAAAAGTGTTCAAGTGTATTGGTGATAAAAACTAAAATGAAACGGTAAATTTAAAACATAAATATCTGATTAAAATGGATTGTATATCTTCAAAACTCATTATTTCTAGACTCATATTCTGTATTACCTAACATAAAAAATCAAACAATCAATTGATAATTATAGAACTGGATTTTGAAAAAAAAATACTTTTTTTGCCATTGGTAAAAATTATTAATGGTTATAAAATCAGCAAAAAGCCCAGTTTTGACTAGCAAGGTTCTAGAAGTTTTGGTAAAATCAAAAACATTTTGCAGTACATTGTTATGCCCCCGTTCGAAGAAGTGGGGGTATATTGTTTTGCTGGATGTTGGTCGGTCGGATTGTTGGTCTATCTGTCTGTCGGTAGACCAGTTCGTTTCCAATCAATAACTTGTGAATAGATAGACCGATTGGATAGATACTTCACATGTGAATTTGCATTGGCCTTGGACAGTAGATGATTCCTATTGAAATTTAGGTCACTAGGTCAAATGTCAAGGTCCAATGTCACAATAAGTGTGAAAATCGTTTCCGATCAATAACTTGTCAACGAATTGACCAATTTGCTTGATACTTCACATGTACATTGGCCTTGGACAGTAGATGACCCCTATTGAAATTGGGGTCACTAGGTCAAAGGTCAAGTTCACTGTCACAATTTGTGTGAAAATCATTTCCGATCAATAACTCTTCAACCAATTGACCCATTGACTTGATACTTCACATGTGCATTTGCCTTGGTCAGTAGATGAACCTTATTGGAATTGGGGTCACTATGTCAAAGGTCAAGGTCACTGTCACAATAAGTATGAAAATTGTGTCCGATCAATAACTCTTCAACCAATTGACCGATTGACTTGATACTTCACATGTGCATTGGCCTTGGACAGTAGATAGCCCCTATTGAAATTGGGGTCACTAGGTCAAAGGTCAAGGTCACTGTCACAATAAGTGAGTGGCGGAACTCGGGTTAAAATAAATATTTATTGCTTTACAACACGATCACGATCGATCATAATAAGTATTGATCAATCAAACGCATTGTTAATTTCTGCCCCACTTTGACAACAACACTAAAAACTTAGGGGAACAATGCATGATAATGCGCACATCAGCAATTTCCTGTGATTTGATTGCTCCCTTACCCCTCCTGTTAAAAAAATTAAAAATGAAAAGGAATTCCAAGTAAAATGTTCTTGTAAAGGACATCAAACTTTGCCTATGTAAGATCTAACTAACTACACTGTTCAGCTCTTTTTCCTGCTGCGCATATTTCTCATTTTCTCATGCCCTTTAGCAGTAATGAAAATGATTTCCTTTAAAATGCAAACAACTGTGTTATTTTCTTTCCAAAGAGTGCAAATTTGCCTAATTATCAAGGTGAGGGCAAGCCAAGCTGAGATTTTTATTTGTATCATGTTTCATTCATCTTGCGTTTGTTTATTTATTACGCAGATGAAGGGGGTCAGATACCAGGTCTCCATTGACGATAACAACTGTGTAGCCGAGGTTTCCATGGAGACCAGTGGAACGGGGCGGGAACCCTGTGAGAGTGAGGATGTGAGTGAGGTCCCAGAGAGATCCGAGTCCATGGAAGAGAAGCCTCAATTTGGTATATATATAAATACGAACCTTTTTCTGGGAAAACCAGGCTTAATGCATGTACTTAACCCTTTGCATGCTGGGTAATTTGTCGTCTGCTAAAATGTTGTCTGCTAAATTTCTAAAATTAGCATTTTCTTCATAATTTTTCAAAGAATACTATCAGAATAGCAAACAGTTTGGATCCTGATGAGACGCCACGTTCTGTGGCGTCTCATCTGGATCCAAACTGTTTGCAAAGGCCTTCAAAATCCGGTTCCAGCGCTCAAAGGGTTAAGTATCATCCCTGATTAGCCTGTGCTAATTTTGCCTGCAGAAACATGTTGTTGCCTTTTTTTGTAAAATTGTGTCTCTTTGAAGAAAATATCTTAACTGCATTTACTATTAATGGTAGTTATAATTCAAAGAAATCTTACATGACACATGTACAGTATTTCTTTTATACCTTAATGATAAAAAATGACATTTTTGCGGTGAAATAACAGCAGTGAAAATAAACAAATTGTAATTTTCACCGGTGAAAATAACAAATTTTTGTGTGCTTTTTTTAGATCATTTGTGGGTTTTTCCAAAAATTGAATCTGCGTTTGTCAACTGCAGAAGAACAAAATCGTCTAAAAATGCAATATTTGAACATTATTAATGTAAAAATGGAAGAAACAAAAGCATACCGGGTAAATAGAATATTATGTGAGTTTTGGATAAAGATAATGTTTATCAGGCTTGGCTTGATTGAAACACTAATGACGTCATTTTGTGTATTGAAATGTTTTGAGGTACGCCACAGGAGTAAGGGTAACTTTTCAGCGAAAGGGAAACAGCTGTAAAATATTTTCTTGAAAAAGGGGCATAAAAGAAACAGAATATTTGTTCATGTCAGTGTAAGATCGTTTGTTATTTCACTTGTGATCATAGAAAAATAATATTTTCTATGATCACCTGTGAAATGACAAACGATCTTTCACTGACATGAACAAATATCCTCTATATCTTTAATTTTAGTCTAGAAGAGTTTCATTAAAAGTCTTCACTGAGGGTCTTTGGCTAGTTCTGCATGATTCTTAATTTAAAGTATGAAATTTAAGTTCCTATTTCAGTACAATTATTGTGAAAATTAAACATAACCTTTTCAGATCAACCAAAGTTTGTTGAAATGCCGAGCTTCATTTTGCAGACACCATCAGGATCAGTATTGTTGTGGTAAGCCCTTCTTGTTGTCTGATAACCTTAACAACAACTTGGGTCAAGAATATTATTCTTTATATTGTGTTCCAATGGAAATCAAAGCCAATTTGTGACTAGTACTTTTCCAAGTCAATATTTTGAGGCTGATGTTGATCCTGTAACAGTCACACCATATAGTGCCATCATTACAAACCAGCCTCACTCTGGAATAACTGGGCTTAACCCTTTGCATGCTGGGAAATTTGTCGTCTGCTAAAATTTTGTCTGCTGAATTTCTAAAATTAGCATTTTCTTTGGTTTTTTTTCTAAGACCACTATCAGAATAGCAAACAGTTTGGATCCTGATGAGACGCCACGTTCTGTGGCGTCTCATCTGGATCCAAACTGTTTGCAAAGGCCTTCAAAATCAGGTTCCAGCACTCAAAGGGTTATGCACGTTTGTAAATTATAAGTATCATCCCAGATTAGCCTGTTCAGTCTGCACAGGGTTTATCAGGGACGTTACTTTCCGCTTTTATTGTATTTTAAGTTTGAAAGAAGTCTCTTATTAGCAAAAATCGAGTTTGGGTGCAACTTTTATCCCATATTAGCCTATGCAGACTGCACAGGCTAATCTGGGTGACAATTTACGCACTTTGCATTAAGCCCTGTTTTGTCAGAACGAGGCTCATATAGAAGATTACTATGAGTTAATTTTATTTGGATTCATGTTTGCTTTAACCCTTTGCATGCTGGGAAATTTGTCGTCTGCTAAAATGTTGTCTGCTAAATTTCTAAAATTAGCATTTTCTTTGATTCTTTTTCAAAGAATACTATCAGAATAGCAAACAGTTTGGATCCTGATGAGATGCCACGTTCTGTGGCGTCTCATCTGGATCCAAACTGTTTGCAAAGGCCTTCAAAATCCGGTTCCATCGCTCAAAGGGTTAAAAACAAGAACAGTTACATGTCACTATAAATATAATTGTTTTATGCAAGACTAGTGAATGCGCCATGAACATGTGAATCTCTTACACCAAGTTCACTCCAATCTCTATCATTCTATTTATGTCAAAAGTAGGTATACAAATTACATAAAATGTTAATTAGCACCTTTTAAAATAATGCTATAAGATCATAATCAATGTGAAACATATGAATACTGATACAAATATATAAATTGTTTGTAAACCAAGCAATTTGTGCACAGTTTCAGGGCCAAAAAGAGGATGGTTTTCACTGTGATTCCATGTAAGTATTTTTCGTATGCAGCAATCATGAAAGTGTATGTTTAACTGGCTTAAACATTAAATTTAATATGCTACACTAGCGTGTGAGTCTTTGTTTGTTGAAATTTAATAAGTGTTACCGATAAAAAGTAATGCGTGTAGCTTTGAGTCAATTTCAAGTGTAGATACAGTCTTGTCAGTAGCTACATGTACCTTGTCCGCTGTAAAGTAATACATGGATGGGTGGTCTCATGAGCGGACAGGTTAGCTCCTGACTGCATGTGCATGTATACAGCAGGCGTGCCCAGGCCCCGTATTCACAAATGTTTCAAGTATAAATTCTAGGCTCAAACTTAATAAAAAAAATGAAATATTGTTTTATCCATTATTTGTATCATAAAACAATCACATTCAATACAAAGAGAGCTACACAAAGATCACTTTTCATTCATTAAACATGATTTGATATCTCTAGAAAACAGATTTTAAGATTTGGGAAATATAAGCCTGAGTCTATCATTTAGACTTAAAACTAAGTTAAAACCAGGCTGGTCTGGAGTGCTGGCCACATACGGCATAAGACCCATTTTCTGTTGACGTGGCTCATACTGTAGATACAATACAGAAGCATTCAGCGGAGGATTACTAACAAAAATTTCAAGGGTTGACCAGTTTGTTTTTGTTTCTGATAAAGATATTTAATTTTGTTTCTTTTGAAGAAATGTTAAGAGTTACAACAATGTCACAATCGATCTATTAGGATCAATCAGAATGATTGGGTGGTTGCATTAAAAAATACTCTGCCTCAAAATGAATTAATGTAAAATTACTACGAGTAGTTGTGTAAGCTAGTGATTGAGCAACGTTTTCATAAAAAAAGTCCTCTACTATATTTGCAGTATTGATAGAAACATACAAAGATATTCGCAGAGTTTTGTTAGAAATTGCTTTTAGATTTCCTGCATGTGACTTCAAAAATGGTTTGAATGTGATAAAATCATTTAAAATAAAATGTCATTCAGCACTGGTCTTTTTTCATTATTTTAGGGAAGAACATGGCACTCCAAGAAGACTTACACGAGCTGAAGTGTAGAATAGACGAGCATATCAGAGAGACTGATGCTGGATGTAAAAGTAAACAGTACAGAATAGACGATATCTTGGGGACAGATTGGGAGAAGGACGTCAAGTCTGGAAGAGAGAAAACTGATACGCTTCCAGAAAAGAGTGAAATTGAAGAAGAGAATGGGATTGATTTAACAGAAGTAAATGGTTCAGAACCAGTAGGTGATGATTCACATGTGGGGGCCACATCTCATGAAGAGATGATATCCAGTGAAGAAGCAAGGAGGGCACAGAACACAATTGATGTCTCACCGATGACAGGAGATTATATTGCTGAGATGCCTGGAATGGAAGATGAGCCTGAAAGCACTGAAGAATTCCTTGAAAAGGATAGCATTGAAGGCCTTGAAGATGACATGGAGGTTGAAGACAATCCAGGAACAGCTACAGGTGATGTCAATACTGATGACTCTAAGTATAAAATAGCCACAAAGAGCAACGAAAATGAAGTTGATAAGGAAAATGGAATCATAGATAAAATAAAAAGCCCCACCAAATGTTGTAGATTGGTCAGCAGAGATGATAAAGTCCCAAATGCTGTTGATGTGGAAGATGTGCAGATATTTACTGATGCTGCAGTAACAGAAATTAAAAAGGTCAAAAGAGAACGAGTCAATTATAAGCCATCAGCACTCATAATCCTGCATAAATCTTCAAGAATGCACGAAATTCCCACCAAAGCTTCAGCCATTATCAGAAGATCTGGAAGAAAAAGGTTGTATCAACTTAAGAAAACTGTGAAGTGTGGGCAAACTGCTGTTCACTTAAGACAGGATTCATGGAAGTGGAGAATGAAAAGGTCAATGCATCGAGTAACTACCAAGTTTTATAGTAAGTTTCTCCAGCTTCCTTGCTGGGATCAGGTTTTACTTTTTCATATCATGATATGTATGGAAGAAAATTTGTGTTCAGTTATTGTACGCTTTGTTTAGCACCTTTTAAAAGCTGTGACATATGAACCAGGTTTCACATTTATGTTAGATTGTGAATAATCAAACTATGATACAATCTTCTGGCTTGTTAACATGTGATAAATAGTTTAAAAGCATATGTAAGTTTCACCAAGTCTAACCCTTTGAGCGCTGGAACCGGATTTTAAAGGCCTTTGCAAACAGTTTGGATCCAGATGAGACGCCACAGAACGTGGCGTCTCATCAGGATCCAAACTGTTTGCTATTCTGATAGTGGTCTTTGAAAAAAAGTGAAGAAAATGATGATCTAAGAAATTCAGCAGACGACATTTTAGCAGATGACAAATTTCCCAGCATGCAAAGGGCTAAAGATAAAGCCAATTGTATCATATTTTTTAAGGCATGAAGTATTGAATAATGTTTTGTTCAATTGTTGAAAGTAACAAGAATTTACTTCAACCAATTGCCTGGGATTGAAGCCATTGGCAAATGTATTGAAAAGCTGTATTTGAAATAGCCTGCATATTTATAAGCATTTTCTATCGCCAATCTATGATAAAAAGGAATATTTTAGAAACCTAGTGTCATATGCTTGTTTCAATTCACTTTCCTTGTCAATTAAATATGTTTTGATTCCTTGACAGGGTTGCCACGGCGACCAGGGCATTCGGGCTCCAGCAGGGGGCTGGTGATGTTGAGGGGCCAGCCCCTGGGACGCCAGTGTTCAGGAGCCAATAGCTCTGGGGGAGGGGGCATGCAAGAGCAACAGGCTGGCAACAAGGTGGGTGGGGAGTGTGTGGATATGTCATTCTTTAAGTTTGAGAGGGGGACACAGCGATATTTTTTCCTTCTTTGTAAAGTACCGGAAAAGGCAAAATTTTCAAATTTCCAAATTGAAGGTTTAAAAAAAAAATAAAAAAATATATATATAAAACGCAACTTTAGTTAATTTACTTGTGCAGCTCTATGGCTAGAATCTTAGTGAATATGACACTGACAGCTTGACATCAGTTATTCTCAATTTTAAGGTCTTTGTTAGCAAAAAATCAAATACACCGATTTCCATTTTAAAGATTTCACGACACACATTTTCCCAATTTCAGGGTTTTCATGACTCGATTTTTCCCAATTTTGCGGTTTTCACGACTCAATTTTTCCCAAATGGACTAGAACGGGTACTTTTCCCAATTGGACAAACATATTTCTGGGACATTAGAGTAACTCTGTTGCAGTGTTGGTCGGTTTGTCGGTCGGTTAGTCTGCATAAAATGTTGTAAGTTTTTGAAGAAAACAAATTTCACATTTCTCAAGTGATTAAATTCAAATATTTTATCACCATAAAGTTAAGCTTTGCAGACACTTTTTTTTGCCAAACAATACACACATTCCTGAGTTGTTTTACTTTGAACATATTTGACAGCACAGTGTTGTTGTATTATTCATGTTAGTTTCTCTGTTTGTTTATATCTGGTTGCTAGATTACAGTGTAGTGGGAACTTTGTCAGCAACCTCTGGTATTTGAAGTGCTGATTAAAAGTAATTATACTCATTTAGTTGAATGCTTAAAACCTAGTTTTTCACATGCCTGTGCTATTTTTATTTTAACATAATTATTCATGTGACATATTCTGTGGGATTCCAAATTGAACTCTATATATATTATCCTCAAAAGTTTCCATATTCCCCATAAGTATTCCCACATATGAAGTGTTTGTGTGGTGTATTACGTACATGTACATTCAGCCCAGTATTCCCAAAAAGTTATTGTTTGAGGCTTAAGAGATTGAGATTTGTAAAAGTTAATTCATTATACATAATAAGCAGAGTTCATTCCCCTATACTAATATATCCTGGGCAGTAGCTCTGTAGAGAAAATATGGACATTATTTATTGAAAGTATGTAAAAATGCTTAAATGAAATATGTTTTATGAAGTCATTCAGTTTGAGATCAAGATCTTTTGTAGTCGTGGGACAAGAACTAAAATCTTTGCTTATGAATATTTATGTAAATTTCACTCCTTTATATATTCAGGATTCTGGCTCAAAATCGGGTGGGGGAAAAGAAGGAAATGAGAATAACCATGAAAACAAGAATACTAACAACAATAACAACGAAAAAAGTTTTACAAACAAAAACAACAAAGGTGACAACAATGGCGATAGTGGTGGAAATACTCTACCCACCCAACAACACCATGTCTCTAAATTGGCTCAGCCTCTGCCTGATTACAAGTTCTACCGAAAGAAAGAACACGAACACGGCAACATATCATCTGATGAATTCCAGTTGTGGTTGGGAATAATTGGACAAAAATGCAGGGTGAGTATTGATTGCATATATTAGATTTCCTTTTAAAATAAAAGCTCATTTTTATGCCCCCGGTAGGGTGGCATATAGTGATTGCACTTTCCGTCTGTCTGTCTGTCCTTCTGAAATTCCCTCACACTTGCGTTTAGGTTTTGAAAAATGGTCATAACTTTTGCAATATTAATCATAGCAACTTGATATTTGGCATGCATGTGTATCTCATGGAGCTGCACATTTTGAGTGGTGAAAGGTCAAGGTCATCCTTCAAGGTCAAAGGTAAAAAAAAAAAAAAATTAGCGGCGCAGTAGGGGGCATTGTGTTTCTAACAAACACATCTCTTGTTTAATCTATAATTTTCTGGGGACAATATACTATATAGTGTGTAAGTTTTCATTGTATGACTGCCTTTATGATGTTGCAAGTGTAGTCTGTACACCCATGGCCAAAATCCTATCAATGCCTCACAATTCATCCATAATTATTTGTAAGGTGTCATCGTGTTTATATAGATTCTTCTTATTAACATTATATTCAGTTATTTATTTCATTATGCATCGTTCAACTTAGGATCAAGGCACGTTTTCACCACCCAATTCTTAGATTTAAGTCTTAAAATAGAGAATATTCTTAAAACTGTAATATTCTAAATATTCCTTATTGTTACGTCTTACTTGACATTTGACACCTCAAAATATATCACTTTGTTATATAGAAATGTGTGGTTATAAAATAAGCACCCTTGATAGCCTGCATCTATGCAAACTCTGGTGTTAGATTTCTTGGGTCGAATTTGTATTGTTTATAAGTCCAAGAATTGGTTGGTGAATACGGGCCCTGATTCATTGCATTGTATTTATTGTTATTATCAGAAATCGCAAGGCAAATTGATGTTTATTTATAATTCATACTGTATTTTGGGCCAGAGTCCTATAGTTACCAGTAAATTTTACTTTCCTTGACTGTCCTTCTCCCAGGATCAGGGTCCAGTGTGCGACATTGGGCACCCGGAGGTGGCACTGTGTGTGAAGCAGTCCCTGCACATGCTGGAGGATCCCACAGAGGACCTCCCTGATTGCTCCATATGTATGGTTTTGCATTCCCTACTCAAGGTACGATCAACACCACATACCGTTAACCCTTTACCAATCAGATACGCATGATTTTTATGCCCCGGTAGGGTAGGGTGGCATATAGCAGTTGAACTGGCCGTCCGTCGGAAAACTTTAACATTGGCCATAACTTTTGCAATATTGAAGATAGCAACTTGATATTTTGCAAGCATGTGTATCTCATGGAGCTGCGCATTTTGAGTGGTGAAAGGTCATGGTTACCTTCAAAGTCAAAGGTAAAAAAAAAAATCAAAGCGGCGCAGTAGGGGGCTTTTTTTCTGACAAACACATTTCTTGTTTTGTGCTTCCTTAGAAAACCTTAAAAAAAAACATACTGTTGAGCAGCAAACAGCATAAAAACGCATTCCCTTCTCAAGTTACGCATTACACTGCATACATTTAACCCTGTACCAATCAGATACGCATTTTGACCTTTTTATGTCCCCCAGTCTATAATGGGGGGACATAATATTTTTATGCCCTGTCTGTTGGTTTGTTTCTTTGCGTCAAACTTTAACATTTGCCATAACTTTTGCAATATTGAAGATAGATAACAACTTGATATTTGGCATGCATGTGTATCTCATAGAGCTGCAAATTTTGAGGGGTGAAAGGTCAAGGTCATTCCTCAAGGTCAAAGGTCAAATATATTGGTCAAAATCATAACTTTTGCAATATTTAAGATAGCAACTTGATATTTGGCATGCATGTGTATCTCATGGAGCTGCACATTTTGAGTGGTGAAAGGTCAAAGTCATCATTCAAGGTCAAAGGTCAAATATATGGGTTAAAATCGCTCAAAAGGGGACATTGTGTTTCACAAACACATCTCTTGTTTTGTACTTCCTTAGAAAAAATACTGTTGAGCAGCAAACAGCATAAAAACGCATTCCTTTCTCAAGGTACGCATTACACTGCATACATTTAACTCTGTACCAATCAGATACGCATTTTGACCTTTTTGTAGTTCCTAAGAAAACCCTAACATACAAATTACCCTCCCTCTGTAAAAAAAAAAACGGGGCTTAATGCATTTGCATAAGGTATTGTCCCAGATGAGCATGTGCAGTCCACACAGGCTTATCTGGGACGATACTTTCTGACTATGCGGGATTTTCTTTTAGTTGAGAATTCCTTTACAAACAAAAAAATTATAAAAGCGGATATGTTTTTCCCTGATTAGCCTGTGGGGACTGCATTGGCTTATCTGGGACAATACTTAACTAACATGCATTGAGCCCGGTTTTCAAACAGCGCAGTTCTTATTTTTATCTGTCACAATCTGTGTTAGAGGTAACTTATTCCTACTTTAAGGATAATATGCATTTAATGAAAAGTTCAAGCAATGCTTTAATGTGCATGTACCGCCTAAAGAAGTGTTTGTGTAAACATTATGAAGCTTTTTGTAAGTGAAAGTTGGCATTAAATGTTTTTACAGCATTATTGCTTGTTTATTACTTGAATAGTGATTATTGTAATAATGTTTAAATCATTGTGCCTGAAATGTTTTTTTGTTGAGTTATTTGGCAAAAAAAATAAATTAATTTATTGTGATTGTTTAATACTGGGTGAGTATATATACAAACAATCATGTTTATTCCTGTAAAAACATTTTTAATATGCAGGTTAAATAATATGACCCATGTCATGCTAAAATGGGTCTTATGCCACATGCAGCCAAATTAGTCCAGCCCAGCCTGCGCAGTCAAGCAGTCTGGTCAGGAGCTACGCTGTATGTTATAGAGTCATGCAAGGTTTAGTGGTCTTATTAGCGGACAGGATTGCTCCATACCAGACTGCTGGGATGCATATTGGATAAGACCCATTTTCAAATGACGTGGGTCATGTGTACGTATTCAAACCTGATTGTTTTTTCAGCATTTTGTGAGCTGTGAGAACAGCACTACATGTGCAGATGCATCCAAAAACTGTCCAAGATGCCTCCAGATCTTCAGCCTGATATGTTCCCATGTGAACGGGTGCAAAAAAAGCATGAATGGACTGAGTGTTGCTAGCGAAGGGCCAGATTTTGAGCCTGTGTGCACAATCAGGCTGTGCACAAGGATCACGCAGAAGCTGAACAGAAAAGACTTGGCCAGTCAGGTGAACATCATGTGGTTTCACGTTCGCAGAATCCTAGGCAGAATCATGGATGGAGTTGCACTGGACACTGAAGAGGTCGTCATGGTAACGAGCGTTAAAAGCGAAGTGGCACCTGCGCTGTCAGGACAGAAGAGGCCCTCAAGGGTTTCAAGGGGAGGGCTGGGGCCAACCCTGCCAAGTATTCCAGAAACCCAGCCTCTGACTACTACTGGATCCCCATCTGGTTCTCGTATCTTGATTAGAAAGCGATCAAACCTGGCCAGTGTGGAGGAGAAGGGACGTGGGACAGATGCAGGGCCTCAATCTGAAAGCAACATCTTTGTGCGGGGGGAGACCAGAGGCAGCGAGGGGGAAGACGAGTCCGATGCTGTGCCTACGGGGGCCTCTGACCAGCCTGTGGAGGGGGCGCCACATAGCGAGCTGGAAGGTCAAGGTCTTGGCAGTGTTGACCCAGATCCACAGAGCGGAGGAAGCACCAGCTCTTTGGAAGATTTTGGGAAGACTGGAAAGGGCCATGTAAGTCTACCCATGGGACCGCCTGGGTACAATCCGTTATACTATTCCAGTATTAAGGAGAAGCCCACGGGAGTCAAAGGAATAGGTGGGTATTTTAATTTGACTGTTAATAACATGAGAGTAAAATAAATGCAAATGTTGTTTTTGGTCAGTTAAGATAATAGTGTATTGTCAATTTTTACCTAACTGTTGTAAAAATGAGATTAAAACAAATGGTTATGTTGTTTTTTGTGAACTTAAAATACCAGTTAGTAGTCACCTTAGTGTTAATAGTATGTTTTTGAAGTTGTGAAGTTAAGTGTAACTCTATTTTAAATTATGACAAAAATAAAGCTTCCATAGGTCTAAAATTACATATCTAGCATATAGAGCCTTTAATAGTAAATTGCTGTTGTTATCGATAAAATTGTTCAGTGAAACACGAACTAACGTTTTTTTCCAGCCTTAGTAAATAGTTGTTGTTATCGATAAAAATTGTTCAGTGTAAAACGATTTTTTTTCTGTGAAAAGGAACAGGTGCCCAAAATGAAACATGGCCTCTTGAAAGCCAGACTGGCCTATGAGCATATTTGCAAAGCTGGCTGATAAAGCCTTGTATTTTATTTCAGATGAAGTGGTCTATGGTACCAAAACCCAGCTGGCCAAAGTGGTGAAGATCTTCGAAGATTTCAAACAACGCTTCATCATAGAGGCCAAGCTCAGCAAGCACTACCGGGAGGAAGGGGTCATCCTCAAAGAGTACAAGGTATGCTGTATTTGGTTATCATGGAAATGTTTTTGTTGGGTTCTTATAAATAAGGGAAACGGATTGATTAATCTTTTAAACGGCTTGGTTTATTATTTTTTATGAGCATGTAGGAGCGTAGAATATATCTTAAACATATATATCTTCTCTTTTTTTATAAATGTGCATAATTTTATTTTCAGTATATAATATTACATACAAACATGTTATATACCAATATATCTATATAGCAGGTCATGCACATGTACACATATATATCAATCTATTTTGCTGCTTATTTGTTTCAGAACAAACTACAGATAGAAGGTGACCGATACAACATAGACTTTCAGTGGGAGAGGATCGCTCACCTTGGCAACGGCATGACGGGAAAGTGCTTCCTGGCAAAGGATTTCAACACTGAGTTCCTGTTCTGTGTGAAAGAGGTAGGAAATGTTGTTGTTTGTATACAGTAGACTCTGCCAATACCGGACGGTCTGGGGACCGGCCTGATCATCCGGTTTTCAGAGAGTTCCGGTTTACCAAGAGTAGGCATATTGCCGAAATATACATTGAATGCAATGTGTACACAATCATATAAGAATACAGCAAACCATGCACATTTACATGTACCATGTGATAACTGTACTCATATAATGTTTATGTTTAAAGTATTCTTCGAAAAATATGTTTTTATTCGATTTAAAGCAGAAAACATTCCATACCAACTTGTATCGATTAATCCCAAAGTGAGCGTGGTGCTTTATACATGTACATGCGTAATTGACATTTGTCACATAGGCGAGTGAGTCGTGTTCGAGTTCACTATAAATAGCTCTGAATTAATTAAGTTTTATTTGTTACAAACAAATTTTGTGGACACTAGATTTATTATTCAAGACATAACACATTTCACAAAACATATACACACAAAAAAAAAACAGCGTCATCTTTTCAAGACATTCGATATCTCAGCAAATCTTGTCAAAATCAACACATGCACGAAGTTCACGATTTATTGAAAAAGTCCGAGATCATAATTGACATTCACAGTTTGTTTTACATTATTTAATCGGACTTCAATAGCCCGGTAACGACTTTACACCTTTATGGTATGTTTAATCCGATTATCGATAATTGCGCGGGCGGAATGTGTGACACCGTGCGCGCTGCTCTGACTAGGTATTGTTATTTTCACGCCTCGGGCATCTTGAGAATTTGGACCGTCCGGTGTACTCAATGTATTTTACGTTGAAAATTACGAAATTCAAGGAGACATCCTTCCGGTTTCCGGTTTAAAGAAAGTCCGGTTTATTTAAAAAAAAATAACAAAGAAATAGAAGGGGGAAATACGGGACTGACTCGACCCTCCGGAATCGGGAGATTTCCGGTATTCGAAGAGTCCGGTATTGGCAGAGTCTACTGTATTTAAATATCTGTTTTGGACGATCTGGGTCAAAATCTTGAAACTTTTAATGTGAAATTGTATACTCTAAAAAACGCAATTCCTGAAAGAATCTCAATTGGTGAAGACCTTTTCGTCTTCATTTAAGCTAGGCCCGTCTCTGAGAATACCGCTTTACACTTTTATGGAATTTTTTGTTAAGAGGAAGTCTCTTCTTCTCTTCTTAACGAATATACAGTTAGGGCAAATAGCATTATTCTAACGAAAATCCAGTCCAAGCTGAAAGTGTCACCCTAACGGCATGGTGTATGCAGACATGTTTGCTGCCGTGTTTTCAGATTCACATCTCCAAGTATGAGAAGGAGGAGATTGTGTTGTGGAGTGAGCTGGAGCATCCCAATATTGTACTCATCTACGGCTCCATCAGGCATGGAGAGAAGATCTACATACTGCAGGAATTCATTGATGGTAAATAGTCCCAATACTACAGGAATTCATTGATGGTAAATAGCCCCAATACTGCAGGAATTCATTGATGGTAAATAGTCCCAATACTGCAGGAATTCATTGATAATAAATAGTCCCAATACTGTAGGAATTCAATGATGGTAAATAGTCCCAATACTACAGGAATTCATTGATGGTAAAAAGTCCCAATACTGCAGGAATTCATTGATGGTAAATAGTCCCAATTCTACAGGAATTCATTGATGCTAAATAGTCCCCATACTACAGTAATTCATTGATGGTAAATAGTCCCCATATTGCAGGAATTCATTGAAGGTGAATAGTCCCAATACTGCAGGAATTCATTGATGGTAAATAGTCCCCATACTACAGGAATTCATTGATGGTAAATAGTCCCAATACTGCAGGAATTCATAATTCATTGATGGTAAATAGTACCCATACTACAGGAATTCATTGATGGTAAATAGTCCCCATACTACAGGAATTCAATGATGGTAAATAGTCCCAATACTACAGGAATTCATTAATGTCCCAATACTTCAGGAATTCATTGATGGTAAATAGTCCCAATACTGCAGGAATTCATTGATGGTAAATAGTCCCAATAATGCAGGAATTCATTGATGGTAAATAGTCTCAATACTGAAGGAATTCATTGATGGTAAATAGTCCCAATACTACAGGAATTCATTGATGGTAAATAGT
Organism: Dreissena rostriformis; assembly: GCA_007657795.1. Taxonomy (NCBI): domain Eukaryota; kingdom Metazoa; phylum Mollusca; class Bivalvia; order Myida; family Dreissenidae; genus Dreissena; species Dreissena rostriformis. The sequence continues at coordinate 41,795 of VMBQ01006914.1, forward strand.
CCCTATACTACAGGAATTCATTGATGGTGAAAAGTCCCAATACTACAGGAATTCATTGATATTAAATAGTCCTAATACTGCAGGAATTCATTGATGGTACATGTCCCAATACTACAGGAATTCATTGATGGTAAATAGTCCCTATACTGCAGGAATTCATGGATGGCAAATAGTCCCCATACTACAGGAATTCCTTTATGGTAAATAGTCTCAATACTGCAGGAATTCATTTATGGTAAATAGTCCCAATACTACAGGAATTCATTGATGGTAAATAGTCCCTATACTGCAGGAATTCATTGATTGTAAATAGTCCCAATACTGCAGGAATTCATTGATGGCGAATAGTCCCAATACTGCAGGAATTAATTAATGGTAAATAGTCCCCATACTGCAGAAATTTATTTATGGCAAATAGTCCCAATACTGCAGGAATTAATTGATGGTAAATAGTCCCAATACTGCAGGAATTCATTGATGGTAAATAGTCCCAATACTACAGGAATTCATTGATGGTAAATAGCCCCAATACTGCCGGAATTCATTGATGGTAAAAAGTCCCAATACTGCAGGAATTCATTGATAGTACAAAGTCCCAATACTACAGGAATTCATATGATTATAGTGAATCACACACATTTAACTGTTTGGCAAACGTGCCACACATCCCATATTTGGCAGGACAGTCCGGCATTTTGAATGTTTGTTTAGGTATACAGCGATTTGTCGAGACATTTGTTAAAAACGATGCTTGTTGTTTCACCAGAGGGGACTTATGTTTTGCGCTCTGTCTGTCAGTCAGTCAGTCAGTCTGTCAAACTTTTCTGGATCCTGCGATAACTTTAAAAGTTCTTCATAGTTTTTCATGAAACTTGAAACATGGACTGATAGCAATATGGAGATTATGCATGTCATTTAATTTTGTTCCTGTGTCAAAAATTCTGGTTGCTATGGCAACAAATAAAAAAAATAATCTGACAATGATGGAGCCGGTAGGGGACATCATTGCTTGGCAAAAGTCTTGTTCTTTAAGATTTATACAAAATTTTAGCTCAAGCTTCATAAAGCCAAAACAAACCATCACTAAACCCTACATCTCCTGCTTATAACAACACTGGTTAGCAAAGTGGAAAAAAATCCAAACATAAAACCGCAAATTGCAGTTATATGACTGAAATACTGTCGAATATGGTACCAAATCTTACGGATCTGGTTTCAGGTGGCTCCCTGACAGAGGCAATCAACGCTCAGAGACATCTGGGTCAGCGTCTCAGTCAGAGGACAGCACTGCAGCTCTTCAAACAGCTACTGGAGGCCCTCCTATACCTGCGCACCAAGAACATACTGCATGAGGATATCAAAGGTTGGCACAGGGGCCTTGTTCATATTTATCCTACATTTAATGTTTGTATGACCCCTCTTCCAAAGGTGGGGGGATAAAGACCTTGTCTGTCTGTCAGTTAATTTGTCAGATTTTTTAGTTGTGCATAACTCTGAAAGTATTGCTGGCATAATGATGTAACTTTATGAACATAAAATCCACCATGTGCACATAGTTTTTAAGCCATGTCCTTATGTTGTTTTGTTTTGACAATGACGTCATTTCTTAATTCAAGTCTGTGTCATTATAGTTGGAAATCAATATGAACAACCATTAGTTACTTAGTTTCAAATTTACAATATATTTAGGAATCTTAAGTTTGATGATTAAATAAACTATTGTCAACAACTATATGTGTATCAACACGAAATTAATTGAGCACCTACCTCCATTTATTGCCGATTTACACCACTACAACTGAAATAATTTAAGCACATTAACCTCATCAACAGACCTTTTTACGCAAAGAAGGAGGTTAAATTATTATTATTATTTTATTTTTTTTCCTACCTCCACAGCTGACAATATCTTACTATGCAAGAGCAATGGCAGTATCTCCATCAAGATGACGGACTTTGGGTTGGCCCGCCGTCTCCAAGGCAACCGGAAATACAACCGGCTTGTGGGCACCCAGACTCAGTGGAGCCCGGAGAAAGCCCAGCAGATTGAGTATGGGTTCCCAGCGGAAGTGTGGGCATCAGGTTGCGTTCTGGTGCACATTCTCAGCGGGTTTCCACCTTGGATAAAACGGTTTTCAGATTTGAAAGCCCTTATGATTGTGGTAGGTTTACCAGTTAGCTGAACTGTTGAATTACAAAAAGTATTATTCAGTTGGTGAATGTTGTTTATTGATTTTCTAAATATCAAAATCTGATTTCAATAAGAAATTGTGGGCTCTCTTTTTTAATTATTCAACATTGACAAAGTTCTTCCATTTTTAGACATTTAAGTTTTTACTTTTCAAATCATCATAAAAATATAAGTTATAGAAGTAGTTATTTGAACCATTATAACCCAGTAATCAGTAAAACAATATATTTTGTTCTTTCAATTTCTTTTTGATGATCCTTGTTGCTACATTGTATCTGACTACTCAGATTGTGGAGAAGTCCCCACCCGTAGAGGATGTGCCCCGCAACATTGACACATCCATCAAGGACATCATCCACCAGACCTTCACCCTGTGTCCTGCATACAGACCCACTGCTGGCGAGTTGCTGAAACATCCTGCATTCCACCTACTTGGTAGGTTCCTGTCGAATTGCTAAGATGATTACCTTTAACCTACTTGGTCAGTTACGGTCCATTTTTATGCCCCCTGATTCGAAGAAGAGGGGGTATATTGTTTTTGGCCTGTCTGTCATTCTGTCTGTGACTCTGTCTGTCATAAAACTTTAACCTTGGTTATAACTTTTGCAATATTGAAGATAGCAACTTCATATTTTGCATGCACGTGCATCTCATGGAGCTGCACATTTTTAGTGGTGAAAGGTCAAGGTCATCCTTCAAGGTCAAAGGTCAAATATATGGGTCAAAATCCCTCAAAAGGGGGCATTGTGTTTCTGACAAACACATCTCTTGTTTAGTAGGTAACATTCCACTAGCTTTGTAGGCTACATTTTACCAACTTGGTAGGTTAGTCTTTTTCCTTAATAGGTTACATTCCACCTGCTTGAAAGGTTACATTCCACATGCTGGGTATGTTAGAATCAATCTTATGGTAAACTGTATTCCACCTGATATAAAAGTAGGTTACATTCAACAATGTATGGTATACTGATGAAAATGAAATTCTGCCACACTCCACTCCTATTTGCTTTCCCAAGCTGTCTCTTTGTTATAGCAAACACCAGCACTTGAAGCATCCTTAACCCATTTATGCCTAGCGTCTAGACCCAGATGAGACGCAGCATGATGCGGCGTCTCATCAGGGTCTGCGCTGTTTGCTTAAAGGAATTTCTGTAAGAAATATTCTAAATATAGAAATTAATATACTAGACATCCCTAATTTTGGAAATAAATTGATCCAATTTAGAAGGATGGGAGAGTCCATTAGGCATAAATGGGTTAAAGTAATTTTTGTTTTGTGAATCAAAATATAACTTGGCTTAAGAATTTCTGTGTTTAAAAATCTTTATTAGTTGCCTTTTTAAGGTAAAACCTCTGTATTGCCTATTATTGTTACTGGGTAATTAGAATGACAAACTTCAGCTCAAAGTAGAATTTCACTTGCTATTAACCCTTTGCATGCTGGGAAATTTGTTGTCTGCTAAAATGTTGTCTGCTGAATTTGTAAAATTAGCATTTTCTTCGATTTTTTTTCTAAGACCACTATCAGAATAGCAAACAGTTTGGATTTAGATGAGACGCCACGTTCTGTGGCGTCTCATCTGGATCCAAACTGTTTGCAAAGGCCTTTAAAATTCGGTTCCAGCGCTTAAAGGGTTAAGTGTAGTTGTTGGTAGACAGACATTTAAATTGTGAATACAATCAGTACATAGCCATAAATACGTTATAAATAGAATGTCAATGAATTGTTACGCGATTACGTAATATTTTGATCTTAAGTATTCTGAAAAACAAAAGTAATTAAAAAACTAACAATCAACTTAACATACAAAAACAGTATAAACATTAAATATGAATTTTTCAAACTACATTTGGGAATGATGCTTAAGAAAATATCAAAGGAAGTGATAGTCATGTTACTGGTCTTTATTTATTATGTTGGTTCTATGTAAATGTGCAAAATTACACTGAAACATTATTATTGTGATTCCGTTTTTTTGCAGAAGACGATAGTCCAGATGCAGTTTCAATGCTGGACTCGTTTCACCTCCGCAACGCCCCCGACAACAGTATTGCGGATTGTGGGCAGCCAATTTTGAAAGAGATACTGGAAAGTTTAGAGAAAAAACAATCCGTAAAAGTACAGCCTCCTCGTATACAAGAACAAGAAAAGGCAGAATATTCATTAGTTGCAAATGTCATCCCACATATTATCTACGAAAGATCATTTGTTTCCACAGAAAACCATGTTAATCCGGAACCATCGCTTCCGGATCAGAATACAAATCCCCTCTGTCATTTTGAAAGGTACTATCACGATGATCTGCCCAAGATTTCAATGTTGGGAAAATCTCTGGTGGACTCCATTGCCCCCCTTCAGCTTTACCAGAGTCCCAGTGATAGTGAAACCAGTCCTAGCTCAGACTCGAGTCTTTCTAAGAACTCAGATGAGATTATTCGCCTGGCTTTGTTGCCGAAATTCGGTAAAATATATTCGGTATATGATTTTAATGACACCAGTAAGGAAGCAGAAGTTCCTTATCTAAGTCTGAGCAGTGAGGATAGTGAGTTCATGCAGTCTGAACAGCTCACGGACAGCGTTAATGATGATGATTTGGCAAAGGTTCAAGAATCGTACATTCTCAACGTTGTCCAAAGTCCCAAGAGTTCCAGAGCAAGTGATGTTGTTAAGTTTGAAGAGTTTTCATCGTCGTCATCCAGTAGCAGCAGTGACCTTACTGACATCCTGGGTGAACAAAAAAATGCAAATATAGACTCTGCAAAAGACAGGGGCATAAAGATCTTTGATGTCGTAAACAGATCTTTTAGTGGGAATGAGGATGAACTGTTTGGGTCTGGTACTTTTAAAGCCGTTTTTACTCCAAACGCCTCAACTATTCCAAATGTCGTTCCTGAGTCATGTGATTCTATCATTCCCGGGAAATATGAGACCTTAGCCTTCACGCCTAATGACCAACCAGACGAGGCCTCTCAGAGGTCAACTCAGGCCCATAATCAGACGCCTCTGTCAAATCAAGGAACAGTTGAAGGTATTTCCAATGAACATTTGCAATATCATCACAACCAAGCCTTATTGCAAAATAATCCAAAAATAATTACTGATGTAAATAATCAACCAATGTTGGTAATGCCCAACCAATTCCATCCTGCAACAACACCAAAGCAGCCAAGTTCATTGGGGGTGTCAGCTGGACCAATGCCAATGTTTCCCCCTAATCAACAATGGACGCATCAGCATACACCCTCTTCCCATCCATGGGAGTCAAAGTCTAGCCCAAGTAGTTTTTCAGGGCATGGAATTGCTGCCCAAAATCTACAGTTGAGAGACAGGATCATGTTCCTTAACAGTCCAACAAAGGGACAAAGCTTTGAGGAATACAACAGCGCACAACTGAGAATTTTCTTTGAGGAGAAAAAGAATCATAATGAGCCTCACACAAACGAAGAACTGCGAAGACTTACCGATGCTATCAGGAAGATCTACTATGCCTGGAGCTCAGGAACTACGCTGGCACAAAGCTTGCCAACAGACGCAGCCCCCCATTACACACACTCACAGTTCCAGCCGCGCGAATCCCCTCAGCTCCAGTCACAATCCCCTCATTTGGCGCAGCCCAATCATCCTGAGCTCTCCACTCCACCAGACCACCTACGGTTGCGTGTTCAGTACAGCCCAGGACATCCAGTCGGACGACCAGCTCACATTGCCTACTATCCCCCTCATCATGGGTACCCAAATCCTAGACTGTTGACCCCACCCAGAGCACAGCAATCATTTCAGAGAAATTTTACTACCAACACACGAATGGGTATGCCACATCATTATGGCGGGGCGGCAAATTTGCCAGGATATTGGTCCAATCCTAACCTCCATGGAGTCTATTCAATATCCCACGCTTATCCAGAAAATACACCTCATTACAATTACGCAGACCAGGGTAGAAATGAACACCATATCACTACAGATCCCTATGGTTACCAAGGACATGCTATAGGCAATCCAAATGTGGGTAATCCCAGTATCTATGGAAACTCAGCCTTCACGATCAATGGAGGTGGATTAGGTCATTCACATTCTCAACAATTCTCCACGAGTCTATCTAATCAACACATTTCAAATGCTGTGACGCACCAGGGTACCCACTGGCAGGCTACTGCGGTTATCCGTGCGCAGGCTAATCAAGTCAGGGTGGCCATTGCACCCCCACTGACCATCCCCAGGGACCCGTTCATCATGAGTCCCTCCATGAACCCACGGCCACCACCTCCACAACAAGGTTTGTAACACAAACACATTGACCCCCGTCTGGGAGTGTTCTCAAGATCTTTTTCAAAGTCATCAAGTACTTATTTCATTCAGGAAATTTACATGAGTGTGTCTCAATAAACCTGAGGCTTTCGATTCAATCTAGCTTGAATAAAAAGGTTGAAAGAAAATGTAACATCAGGTATGGATAATCTAGGCAGAAAGTTTTGTCCCTGATTAGCCTGTGTGGACTGCATAGGCTAATCTGGGATGACACTACGCACAAGCATTAAGCCCTGTTTTTTCTGAGTGAGGATCATATTAATTCTACCCTGCAGGCATAATCAAGAACCCCGGTCTTCAAGTTGACATAAAAAAAGCAGCTAAAGCCTCGGAGGGTATCATACAGACGAGCATCTACCATTCCCAGACTGCACCTGTCTTTTCCCCTCCCAAAGGCCAGGATTTGCAACGGGGAATGTCTCAGCCCGTCATTCAGCACAGAGAGGGCAGCCAAGCCTCCAACGTTAGTCAGGATGAGCTGTCAATTGGGGGCTCAAGGTCACAGTTGGAAGAACCGGATTTCTTTCTCAGTATGTCTTCTGTCGATTGTGATGATTTTTATAGGATTTTTTGTTTGTTAATACTTTACAGAACTCTGTTGAATATTGACCAAACAGCATCGGTCAAATGCAATGCTAATTTTCTCATTTTTATTATTTTTATTTTGTAAACATGAAATGTTGCGGAGCCCTTAAAAATTGTGAATAGTTGGTGAGAATTTAAATTTGTGAATATTCAGCAATGTCTGATAAAAAAAACTAAAGACCATATGTGTGTCAAAATGAGCCTTATACTAGGAAAACAGGAGTTTATGCATGTGTTTAAATTGTTGTCCCAGATATGTGCAGTCATCTAAGGCAAATCAGGGGCACTTTCGGCTTTTATGGTATTTTTTGTTTAAAGGAAGTTTCTTCTTTTCGAAAATTCAGTTTAGGCTGGAAGTGTCGACCCTGATTAGCCTGTGCAGACTGCACAGGCTAATCTGGGATGACACTTTACGCACATGCAATTAGTCCAGTTTTACCAGAACGAGGTCAAATAAATAAAACATTATCTGGTTCCAAGAAAATTCCTAGTGGGCTGCATGCATATAGCTACATGTATTTAGGGTAACAGCTTCACTATAATAATGCAACACATCCATAATCCTGCCTTTTGTAATAAAATATGTTGTTTTTATTCCCCCGTTAGGGTGGCATATAGCAGTTGAACTGTCAGTCTGTGCGTCCGTCTGAAAACGTTAACATTGGCCATAACTTTTGCAATATTGAAGATAGCAACTTGATATTTGGCATTCATGTGTATCTCATGGAGCTTGTCAAGGTCAAAAACAAAATCCAAGGGAAGTAACAGGCTTTAAAGGGAGATAATTTCTATCCCTTGTTTTTAAACAACCTTTTTCTAGTTTACTAATTATGTTATGCATGTTTTCTTGAATTGCAGAACAATATGAGAAGCAGATATCAGAAAACAGTGATCCTTTACATTGGTTTACAAATGGACTGGATAATGAGGATGACATAGTAAGTAAACAGTGATCCTTTTCATTGGTTTAAACACGGACTGGATAATGAGGATGACATAGTAGGTAAACAGTGATCCTTTACATTGGTTTAAAAACGGACTTGATAATGAGGATGACATAGTAAGTAAACAGTGATCGTTTACATTGGTTTAAAAATGGACTGGATAATGAGGATGACATAGTAAGTAAACAGTGATCCTTAACCTTGGTTTAAAAATGGACTGGATAATGAGGATGACATAGTAAGTAAACAGTGATCCTTTAAATTGGTTTAAAAACGGACTTGATAATGAGGATGACATTGTATGTAAACAGTGATCCTTTACATTGGTTTAAAAATTGACTGGATAATGAGGATGACATAGTAAGTAAACAGTGATCCTTTCCATTGGTTTAAAAACGGACTTGATAATGAGGATGACATAGTAAGTAAACAGTGATCCTTTACATT
>VMBQ01006915.1:0-35000 GCA_007657795.1 Dreissena rostriformis
CGACTAGCAAATTTCAACCGATATGCCCATCACTAACTTACAGTGTGACAGTATCTATTTATTGCCACATTAACTCCCCATTCAGTCACTGCGTCAGCTTTAACACAGTGACAAGTGTATTAATGAGGGGAAAAAAGAAAACCAATACACAATCTACTGGTATCCCTATGTTTCTGACACTGAAAACCAATACACAATCTACTGGTAGCCCTATGTTTCTGACACTACAATACACAATCTACTGGTATCCCTATGTTTGTGACACTATCTGAGCCATGTATATTGTTAATGGAAGCTACTGTCATCTTTTCTTGCTTCGTGGCTTCCTAAAGCAGCAACAACAAAATCAATACAGTATCAAGTCTCTTGATTTCTAGGTCTCATAAAACAGTCTGGTAAAACCACCACATGTATAAGTGATGAATAATTGAATAATTGCTGTTGAAAAATTTGCTTTCAATTCTGCTTTACCAGGATACGTTAAAGACTTGATGACACTTTTTATACTCCATTTCATTGTTCTTGATGTTTGTTTTTCGACGACTTCTTTAAATCAGATAAGATTGCGTTGCATTTTGTTTGAACAGTTGTATTTATTTTATAACTCATTATTTAACAGGTAAAGCGACTTTAAACTAAAATCCTTTATTTGATAGAAAAATTTAGACATCAAAACACTGTAAATGCAAAAAACAACAACAAAAAACAACCAGAATATCAGTGAAACTGACGCATGCTCCAATGATACATTTTGTAGATATGGATTTATGGTGTAGAAACAATTTATTGTTTAAGGGGCAATAACTCTCTGAAACTCACTGGAGAGAAAATGACAAGACAGTTATACGTGCATCTCACACCCTGTAGGGATACTGCATTATTGAGATTAGCTCAAGAGAGTTCAGTGATCTTAAAGAGAAACATTAAATTCAGTAGTATATGTCATATTATTATTCAAAGGACAATAACTGTCTGATAAATAATGTGAGTGGAACAACTTGAAAATATGCGCATGTCCACGCAATAAGGATGCGGCTTAAAAGGTGTTTTAAATGTGGGATTTTTAGTGTCCAACATCAAATGTGGATAGGAATTATCGTTTATGGGTAATAACTCTCTTAAAAATCAAAGGAGCAGACAATATGTGCGCATGTCTATCCTTAAAGGAAAGAGCATGTAATGGTTCATGCAATTTGGATCAAAACTTCCTGAGATCTAATGCGAAAACTAAAAACTCATTAGAAAATGACATATCAATAACCAAAGGGCCATAACTCCCTGAAATGTCATTGGACTGGAACAACCTGACAACCATCTGCATGTCAACCCTATAGGGATGTTGCGTATCAAGTTTCATCAAATGCAGATCATTATAGTGTCTGGTGCTGATTAAAAAGTAGCAAATTAATATTCAAAGGGCAATAACTAACTGAAATATCATAAGACCGGAACGACGTCTCAAGTACATGTTTGCATATATCCACCTTAAAGAGATGCTGAATATCAAGTTTAATCAAGTTCAGATCATTAGTGTCCAAGATCTTGCATGGAAATGAAAAGTTTGACGGACAGAAGAATGGACGAACATTAAGAAGGACAGAAATGATTATCAGCGAAATTTGCTTCAGATCCACAAAAACTCAATTCCATGAGAATTTATATGGACAGACAAAGCAGCAACAATATACTCCCCACTTTCACAGCACATACAATTTAAAGCAAAGCCAATTATTACTTACCATGGTTCAAATAATATGTCACTTTAAAATCCAAAGAGGTCTAAAAATGTGAAACCCAAAATCCTTGCTTCATATGAAAATTCCAACGAAGGCTTTGTTCAAAGATAAACATATTTTATACCAGAAAAGTATGTTTCATAGCTAAATTTCAATACCCTAATTAAAAAAATTAATTCACATTAAACAACTGTCATGTGTCATAAGTTTAAAACCCACTGCACTTAAATAACTCATACCAGAAATGTAATGTTTCATTGCTCTATTCCAACACTGTAAGTTTAAATCCGATGTACTTAAAACAACTCTTTATACCACAAATGTTTTACATTAAAGTTCATATTAAATATTAAATATTCCTTAGATATGGTGTATTTTTTACATAATAATATCCCAACAATGTAACATTAAACTCCATCAGTGTGATGTATATATTGGCACACCTATTCTGTGTTAAGTCCTTGGATTAAATGAACCACAGCTGATTACCACCATTCAAACATCTCCCATAAAACATCAATAAACATAGCTCGAACAAACATAAGCATAACCAAACAAACTCATAAAATACATTTTCTGCAGTATAAACTTCAAAAGCCGTACTTAACTAACCGTTAAGTAATAATTCATTCATCAGATGTGATTAACAAAAGTGCTGATACAAAAAAAATAACGATTCAGTTTCCCTTTCAATTAAAGAGCATAGTAAAATGATGAAAATCTCCTGATTGTAACACTATAAATATATATATATATATATGTGTGTGTGTGTGTGTGTGTGTGTGTGTGTGTGTGTGTGTGTGTGTGTGTGTGTGTGTGTGTGTGTGTGTGTGTGTGTGTGTGTGTGTGTGTGTGTGTGTGTGTGTGTGTGTGTGTGTGTGTGTGTGTGTGTGTGTGTGTGTGTGTGTGTGTGTGTGTGTGTGTGTGTGTGTGTGTGTGTGTGTGTGTGTGTGTGTGTGTGTGTGTGTGTGTGTGTGTGTGTGTGTGTGTGTGTGTGTGTGTGTGTGTGTGTGTGTGTGTGTGTGTGTGTGTGTGTGTGTGTGTGTGTGTGTGTGTGTGTGTGTGTGTGTGTGTGTGTGTGTGTGTGTGTGTGTGTGTGTGTGTGTGTGTGTGTGTGTGTGTGTGTGTGTGTGTGTGTGTGTGTGTGTGTGTGTGTGTGTGTGTGTGTGTGTGTGTGTGTGTGTGTGTGTGTGTGTGTGTGTGTGTGTGTGTGTGTGTGTGTGTGTGTGTGTGTGTGTGTGTGTGTGTGTGTGTGTGTGTGTGTGTGTGTGTGTGTGTGTGTGTGTGTGTGTGTGTGTGTGTGTGTGTGTGTGTGTGTGTGTGTGTGTGTGTGTGTGTGTGTGTGTGTGTGTGTGTGTGTGTGTGTGTGTGTGTGTGTGTGTGTGTGTGTGTGTGTGTGTGTGTGTGTGTGTGTGTGTGTGTGTGTGTGTGTGTGTGTGTGTGTGTGTGTGTGTGTGTGTGTGTGTGTGTGTGTGTGTGTGTGTGTGTGTGTGTGTGTGTGTGTGTGTGTGTGTGTGTGTGTGTGTGTGTGTGTGTGTGTGTGTGTGTGTGTGTGTGTGTGTGTGTGTGTGTGTGTGTGTGTGTGTGTGTGTGTGTGTGTGTGTGTGTGTGTGTGTGTGTGTGTGTGTGTGTGTGTGTGTGTGTGTGTGTGTGTGTGTGTGTGTGTGTGTGTGTGTGTGTGTGTGTGTGTGTGTGTGTGTGTGTGTGTGTGTGTGTGTGTGTGTGTGTGTGTGTGTGTGTGTGTGTGTGTGTGTGTGTGTGTGTGTGTGTGTGTGTGTGTGTGTGTGTGTGTGTGTGTGTGTGTGTGTGTGTGTGTGTGTGTGTGTGTGTGTGTGTGTGTGTGTGTGTGTGTGTGTGTGTGTGTGTGTGTGTGTGTGTGTGTGTGTGTGTGTGTGTGTGTGTGTGTGTGTGTGTGTGTGTGTGTGTGTGTGTGTGTGTGTGTGTGTGTGTGTGTGTGTGTGTGTGTGTGTGTGTGTGTGTGTGTGTGTGTGTGTGTGTGTGTGTGTGTGTGTGTGTGTGTGTGTGTGTGTGTGTGTGTGTGTGTGTGTGTGTGTGTGTGTGTGTGTGTGTGTGTGTGTGTGTGTGTGTGTGTGTGTGTGTGTGTGTGTGTGTGTGTGTGTGTGTGTGTGTGTGTGTGTGTGTGTGTGTGTGTGTGTGTGTGTGTGTGTGTGTGTGTGTGTGTGTGTGTGTGTGTGTGTGTGTGTGTGTGTGTGTGTGTGTGTGTGTGTGTGTGTGTGTGTGTGTGTGTGTGTGTGTGTGTGTGTGTGTGTGTGTGTGTGTGTGTGTGTGTGTGTGTGTGTGTGTGTGTGTGTGTGTGTGTGTGTGTGTGTGTGTGTGTGTGTGTGTGTGTGTGTGTGTGTGTGTGTGTGTGTGTGTGTGTGTGTGTGTGTGTGTGTGTGTGTGTGTGTGTGTGTGTGTGTGTGTGTGTGTGTGTGTGTGTGTGTGTGTGTGTGTGTGTGTGTGTGTGTGTGTGTGTGTGTGTGTGTGTGTGTGTGTGTGTGTGTGTGTGTGTGTGTGTGTGTGTGTGTGTGTGTGTGTGTGTGTGTGTGTGTGTGTGTGTGTGTGTGTGTGTGTGTGTGTGTGTGTGTGTGTGTGTGTGTGTGTGTGTGTGTGTGTGTGTGTGTGTGTGTGTGTGTGTGTGTGTGTGTGTGTGTGTGTGTGTGTGTGTGTGTGTGTGTGTGTGTGTGTGTGTGTGTGTGTGTGTGTGTGTGTGTGTGTGTGTGTGTGTGTGTGTGTGTGTGTGTGTGTGTGTGTGTGTGTGTGTGTGTGTGTGTGTGTGTGTGTGTGTGTGTGTGTGTGTGTGTGTGTGTGTGTGTGTGTGTGTGTGTGTGTGTGTGTGTGTGTGTGTGTGTGTGTGTGTGTGTGTGTGTGTGTGTGTGTGTGTGTGTGTGTGTGTGTGTGTGTGTGTGTGTGTGTGTGTGTGTGTGTGTGTGTGTGTGTGTGTGTGTGTGTGTGTGTGTGTGTGTGTGTGTGTGTGTGTGTGTGTGTGTGTGTGTGTGTGTGTGTGTGTGTGTGTGTGTGTGTGTGTGTGTGTGTGTGTGTGTGTGTGTGTGTGTGTGTGTGTGTGTGTGTGTGTGTGTGTGTGTGTGTGTGTGTGTGTGTGTGTGTGTGTGTGTGTGTGTGTGTGTGTGTGTGTGTGTGTNACCCCCGCATGCAACTTTGCCAGAGGGCATCGGCAGTTCAGCTTTAAGAACTGGTTTCCCAACATGCCAACTTCTAACATAATGAAGTTTCATGTTGATACCTCATATTATTGTCAAAATTTCCCCATGAACATTCACTTGCGCAATAACTGTGAAACTATGAAAGCAGGAGCTATAGTTCTTATGCATTGCATTCCCCCCTCCCCAGAAATGTATGACATATATTTGATTGATTATAATTAAAAAGAAATCACAACATTTTTAATGTCACGCCAGTATATAAATGGGAAAAGATGAAAGCACTTACTTGTTATGAATCATTTTCTTTTTATATTTTGAGGTTTACAAACCATTACCACCAATAAATTACATTGTCCATTTTCTAAACTATGATGTCTTCCAATAAAGTGATCATCACAATTATCAATTATCTTCTTAAGTGATACCCCGGCCAACTTAATTACAAGCCTAAATAAATACACCAAACTCTCAGTTCATTTTTCCCCACCCCAAAACCAACTTTACAAAACCCGACAGATGGCATAATTGAGATCATTGCAAGAGTTATTTAATTTTCCGCCCCAGGGACTTCTCAGATCACGGATAATGGCCTGACTATACTTTGGTGTCATAATTCATCTTTGGGTTAATTATTCTCTTGCCTCCATTTTCATGCTCATTTAGTCTAGTGACTCCCAGTGTCTGTTTGAGCTTGCCTTCTGTTGCTCATTTTGCATACCATTATCTTTAAGCTGGAAATTGCTTGATTCAGTTTCAACGAGAAATAAAGACTATAAAGACTAATAAAAACTAAACACCTTATATTTTTATAAAACATGTATAATCACATTCAAAGATATTCAAATAAGTATGAAAATCTGAGCTTCAGCATTAAGCTCATTAAGCTCATTATTTCCAAAGAGTCATAATGAAAGCAAACTCAAGAAACTGTGTATAAAATGTTAAGGTCCAAAAATATTTGCTTCATGATTAATTTTAAAAAGTTGTGTTTTCTTAGCGGGGTTTATGGTTACTATCTTAAAGGGGTGTTGCTGCAGTTTTGCTGATTTTTTTTTCCATCTAATAACTTTTGCTCAAAATTTATATTCAAGTACTACATACAAATACTATATGAAAAATGCAATAAAAACATAGGGTCACCGGCCTTGTTTTGATTTTATTCACCATTATATAACATGTACTTTTTCATTAAGACTGAAAAACCTCTAATTGCATAAAAATGATTAATAACCTGTGAAATTGGCCACATGTAGATAGTATATAAGCTAATATATATCATATACCATTTAATTAAACCACAAACTACCAAAAAAATGAAGAACACAAGTAAAATTTAAGAAATTTAATTTTTATAATGTTTATGTCACCCAAAAAAACGTGAATGTTTTACTATTTTAACCACAAAAATGGAATTTAAAAAAGTTCTATCTAATAACTTTTTGCGAAACTGCTCAAATATGTCCATCTAGGTATTGTTATCATAAAACAAAAATTAAAAAAGGGGGTCACCGCACTTTTAACAGAGATTTTTTTGTTTAACTATCCCTACCGTCTATGTCAAATTTCCTACAATACAGCAATTAGGCGAAACCCATGTACCAGTACATAGACTGTTAGAGATATGCATAAACATTATAGATTGTTTACAATCTTAATTGGGATCACAACGGCTTACTTAAAAACACAACACTAATACAATATTTAATAACAAACATACAGTATCAAACTCGACCTTAATCATCAATAACAGGGACTTGTTGACAGATTTCGGCATGTTTTGAAGTTTGTGATTAAATGCTTTAAATTGATTGACAACAGGACTAAAGAGCTCCAGGAAAAAACAAGAATGAAATAAAAGAAAGAAAAAAAGAATTAAAATAATTTAACCGCACCTGGGATCGAACCACTGAGTACCTATTATGAACCTACTCGGTCATTAATTTGTGATGATTCTGATAACTAAACTATTGGGTTGTGATAATAGCATCGGTGTTGCTATAAATATATCCTCAGTTAAATAAACTGCCGCAACACCCCTTAAATATAAACTGTATAACTGCAGGTAAAATAAAGAGTATGTTATACAAGGAGAAAATATGAATAATGGATAATTTATAACATAAAAGCTGACATTTAATAAATACAAAATGTACTACATAAGCTTAAAATCCTAAATTTAAGGTCAAATATCAAATATTACTTAAAATACAACCCCAAGTCTAGGAATGCATGGCATTCCGTGTAATACGTGTAATACGACATCAAACAAAACCATACAGTGTCTGTAATCAATGATAAAAACATGCAACCTGCAAACTGATACCTGACCATGGGTTAACAACTACTGACATTTGCATAACAGGTCTTTTGTCAATCTGAACAGACCCCTATGCAGTCTGTATCTGTCTTGATCACTCAATCAATAATAAATAATGAATAATGAATGAGATATTGGATAAGATGTTAGATGAAGACAATATGTCCATCAATAGGAAATGCATCAAACATAATGGGTCTGTTTATTGACAACATTTTTGGTCTATCTATTGACATATTTTCTCAATCTGATAGAATGCTATTTCATCTCTCAAGCTTAAAGGGAAATATCAAAAATGGTGAGTTTCCCTAAATATAGACATAATAAGTATTATAAAAAAAAAAAAAAATCGTCATTGTATCAATCATAAATATATTGGGGAAATGATTAAAGAAATCTTCATAATGTCAAAAAACTTTCTTATACACGCCTCCAGTGGGATTATAAATGACAAGCCAAAAAATCACTCACTTCTAGGAGAAATTTACTTCATAACAATAGATAGAGCTTGTACCCTAAGGTGTCCCAGGTTCAATCCCCATTCCTGGAAGCATATGCGTTTGGTTGGTGGTCACCATACTGGACAGAAAGGGTTTCTTCCCGGGACTATACTTTTTCCCCAAAACTTCAGGCTAATGACGCCAAAATTTAAAATCTTGCAGTAAAAACTAAAAAGCTGGAAATCCCAGCTTTAATTCAAAATTTGTCTAGTTAGCAAATTAGGATGGAGTGCTGAGACGCACTCCTGGTCCAAACATAATACAGCCTCAGGGGCGAAAGGACCTCAATAACTTTGAAATACACACACCTTGGTTTTTTTCGACTTGCACATCCAATCTCCAAAAAGCTCTTAATTGGTCAATAAACGATGACAGCAAAAAGAATTCAAAAGGATCAAGACAGATTTTTGTCTTGTTAACTGTGTACTTTAAATATCTGTTACAAAGAATTATTGTGGAATGAGCAATAACTCAGGTATGGCTTGAAGTAACTTGTATGTGTTTACCTCCCTTGTCAACAACATATTCTCAAACTGTAAAACAATGTGATACATTAAAAATCGAACCCTACAGGATCTAGAGAATATGGCTGAAGTTTCCTGAAAGCTAAGCGACAAACCTATATCTGTCACATGTGCTTAATGGGTCCGGTAATTTCCAATCATTGGACCAGACCTTGCCAATGTTGTCATTGAAATTAACAATTTCTGTAGGNCCCGGTAAGCTCCCGTATACGCATGCCCCCCTGTTTCCTGTGTGCGAAAAAATCTGAGTTTAAATATAGGACACAAATAAAGGGTGTCATTTGTTCTAATACAATACACATTTTTTTTAAATATTTAGTTAACATTAAGCTATATATAGGGACACAAAGGCGTCCTTTGATTTGTTCTTGTTGTTGAGCTGTATAGCAGGAACCATCATGTTTCCTAGAGAATTCCATGCTATTTTCTGGCTGTTTAACAAGCAGGAATTTGTGTCAGTCAGTCAGTCAGTAAATGGTGCAATGAAAATAAATGACTACCAGCTTTCTCTGTATATTTCCCCAAGATGACAAATGTTAACAACTGATTGGACCAACCCTAACTAGCTGAGCTATTACTAGCTAACTAGCTTTTGGTATAAGCGCAAGAGAAAAACACACGGGCCACATGTTGATTTGCATTAAAAACAACTGGCTAGAAAATAATAGACATAGCTATTGACATTCAAGAACATATAAATTATAACCTAGTTTCAAGTATGGGGTTTTAGCATACTTTTGTCATTTATTCGACAGTTTGCATTAGCAAAAACATAAGTAAATAATGCTTTTAGGTCTTCAGACTATATTTTAATCAAATTTATTTATTGCATTAAACTTGATATATTGAGTAATAATTTAATAAAAATAGTAGCAGTATTTTGTCACAGATTTATTTTTTCTTTTTATGTTCAAAACTAAAACTGTCACTTATGCCTGAAATTAACCCCCACCCNCCCCCGCATGCAACTTTGCCAGAGGGCATCGGCAGTTCAGCTTTAAGAACTGGTTTCCCAACATGCCAACTTCTAACATAATGAAGTTTCATGTTGATACCTCATATTATTGTCAAAATTTCCCCATGAACATTCACTTGCGCAATAACTGTGAAACTATGAAAGCAGGAGCTATAGTTCTTATGCATTGCATTCCCCCCTCCCCAGAAATGTATGACATATATTTGATTGATTATAATTAAAAAGAAATCACAACATTTTTAATGTCACGCCAGTATATAAATGGGAAAAGATGAAAGCACTTACTTGTTATGAATCATTTTCTTTTTATATTTTGAGGTTTACAAACCATTACCACCAATAAATTACATTGTCCATTTTCTAAACTATGATGTCTTCCAATAAAGTGATCATCACAATTATCAATTATCTTCTTAAGTGATACCCCGGCCAACTTAATTACAAGCCTAAATAAATACACCAAACTCTCAGTTCATTTTTCCCCACCCCAAAACCAACTTTACAAAACCCGACAGATGGCATAATTGAGATCATTGCAAGAGTTATTTAATTTTCCGCCCCAGGGACTTCTCAGATCACCGATAATGGCCTGACTAAACTTTGGTGTCATAATTCATCTTTGGGTTAATTATTCTCTTGCCACCATTTTCATGCTTGTTTAGTCTAGTGACTCCCAGTGTCTGTTTGAGCTTGCCTTCTGTTGCTCATTTTGCATACCATTATCTTTAAGCTGGAAATTGCTTGATTCAGTTTCAACGAGAAATAAAGACTATTAAGACTAATAAAAACTAAACACCTTATATTTTTATAAAACATGTATAATCACATTCAAAGATATTCAAATAAGTATGAAAATCTGAGCTTCAGCATTAAGCTCATTACCGGGTATTTCCAACGAGTCATTGAAAGAAAACTCAAGAAACTGTGAAACTCAATAAAACTTTAAGGTCTACAAATATTTGTTTCGTGTTTAATTTGAAAAAGTTGTGTTTCCTTAGCTGGATTTATAGTTACTATCTTTAAATATAAACTGTACAACTGTTGATAAAATAAACAAGAGATGTGTTTGTCAGAAACACAATGCCCCTTTATGCGCCCCTTTGAAAATATTATATATTTTTTTACCTTTGACCTTGAAGGATGACCTTGACCTTGACCTTTCACCACTAAAAATGTGCAGCTCCATGAGATGCACATGCATGCCAAATATCAAGTTGCTATCTTCAATATTACAAAAGTTATGACCAAGGTTAAAGTTTTGGGACAGACAGAATGACGGACAGACAGAATGACAGACAGGCCAAAAACAATATACCCCCTCTTCTTTGAAGAAGGGGGCATAAAAAGTATGTAATACAAGGAGAAAATATGAATAAAGGATAATTTATAACATAAAAGCTGACATTTAATAAATACAACATGTACTACATAGGCTTAAAATGCTAAATTTCAGGTAAAATATCAAATATTACTTAAAATACAACCCCAAGTCTTGGAATGCATGACATTCCATGTAATTCGACATCAAACAATACAGTACAGTGTCTGTAATCAATGACAAAAACATGCAACATGCAAACTGATACCTGACCATGGGTTAACAACTACTGACATTTGCATAACAGGTCTTTTGTCAATCTGAACAGACCCCTATGCAGTCTGTATCTGTCTTGATTACTCAATCAATAAAATAATGAATAATGAATGAGATATTGGATAAGATGTTAGATGAAGAAAAGATGCTCCTCAATAGGAAATGCATCAAACATAATGGGTCTGTGTATTGACAACATTTTTGGTCTATCTATTGA
Source organism: Dreissena rostriformis (assembly GCA_007657795.1). NCBI lineage: Eukaryota > Metazoa > Mollusca > Bivalvia > Myida > Dreissenidae > Dreissena > Dreissena rostriformis. Next base: position 11,029 of record VMBQ01006915.1, read on the forward strand.
CATATTTTCTCATTCTGATAGAATGCTATTTAATCACTCAGGCTTAAAAGGAAATATCAATGGTATTTTCCCTAAATATAGACATAATAAGTATTACAAAAAATGAAAATTTCGTCATTGTATCAATCATACTTATATTGGGGAAATGATTAAAAAAATCTTTATATGGCAAAAAACTTTCTTATTCACGTCTCCATTGGGATTCTTAATAACATGCAGAAAAATCACTCACTTCTAGTAGAAATTTACTTCGTAACAATAGTCATATTGATAGAGCTTGTACCTAGGTGTCCCTGGTTCGATCCTCGTTCCCGGAAGCATATGCGTTTGGTTGGTGGTCACCATACTGGACAGAAGGGGTTTCTTCCCGGGACTATACTTTTTCCCCAAAACTTCAGGCTAATGACGCCAAAATATAAAATCTTGCAGTAAAAACTAAAAAGCTGGAAATCGCAGCTTTAATTCAAAATTTGTCTTGTTAGTAAATTAGGATGGAGTGCTGAGACGCACTCCTGGTCCAAACATAATACAGCCTCAGGCGCGGAAGGACCTCATAAACTTTGAAATACACACACCTTGGTTTTTTTCGACTTGCACATCCAATCTCCAAAAAGCTCTTAATTGGTCAATAAACGATGACAGCAAAAAGAATTCAAAAGGATCATGACAGATTTTTGTCTTCTTAACTGTGTACTTTAAATATCTGTTACAAAGAATTATTGTGGAATGAGCAATAACTCAGGTATGGCTTGAAGTAACTTGTATGTGTTTACCTCCCTTGTCAACAACATATTCTCAAACTGTAAAACAATGTGATACATTAAAAATCGAACCCTACAGGATCTAGAGAATATGGCTGAAGTTTCCTGAAAGCTAAGCGACAAACCTATATCTGTCACATGTGCTTAATGGGTCCGGTAATTTCCAATCATTGGACCAGACCTTGCCAATGTTGTCATTGAAATTAACAATTTCTGTAGGTGTAAGTTTGGCTCAATTGGTCATTGTCGGCTCGGGTACTACTAATATGTACCCTGGGTACTCTCAAGTATACTTACATGTAATCCGGGTACAGTAAATATACTTAAACGTACCCAGGAGTTTTAACTCTAAATCGGTCGTTGTCGGCTATTTTTTTAAAATTAATTATGTTCACATTTATGTCAATTTTGTGTTAAATGGCCTCTATATTATCGAAACTCATACTCAAAGAGCATGTTGATGCATTTTTTTAAAAGAGAAGTTTGTTTAAGATAAACAATATCGTTTTACTGTAATCAGAATTGCATTTTACGACATCGGATTTTGGGCGGGAACACAACTCGGGTACAGTCTAATATCGACCGGGTATGTTTAAGTATATTTACCGTACCCGGGGTACATGCAAGTATACTTAAGAGTACCCAGGGTACATGTAAGTAGTACCCGAGCCGACAATGACTTATCAAGCGTAAGTTTGACACCCAAAGAACCTTTAAAAAAGCGGAAAAAAATATTTGGTCACTGACTGTAGATCTACCAGTACATACTTTTTGTCTTCATCATTCAATCAATATATTGCGTCTGCATATACTTAATAAAACAATAAGCATATTTATGAAAAATGTGAAATACATAGTCTTAATATGTGATTATATTGACAGGAGATTAAAATTATCCATATTTCCCTCTTAATTAGCAAGATAAAACTAAACAAAGGTGACATGCTTGTATTATTTTGCTTAATTCTTTATTCAGTCTGTCCTATTTTTTGGCATGAAAGATTTAGTGATTAAGATGCAAAAAAAGTTTATCTGACTTAACATCATTGCCAAGGTTAATTTTTTACTGCAAACAAGCAGACATTTTTATGATCAGCCATGAATAACTCCCTAAGAAAATTGCCTCAAAGGAATTGGTTAAGTAAATAGATCCCATAAAAGCTTCTTTAAAGAAATGCTATCTGCCAGTACAATGTGCATGCACAATTACACAATCAATTTATCAGCATGAGATAAATATCATCTTGTGCGCACAAACATATTAAAATAGAATTGAATATCATTTTTGCCAAGTGACAATTTTATGCACAATAGAATTGTACTTTCAATTTGGTTTGCAAGTATTTTATAACACAGCCAAAAAAATGAAATATCGGAGTTTGAATTTAACATCAAATTTGTAATTAAATAAAAAGAGAAAAAAATGGGACTCAAACAATACTTTAAAATAACCAGTAATTCGGATTAACAATGTTCGAAATAAGTGTGATAAACAATGACAGTGGGCATTTACAATAGTTAAGTTTTATTTTCCTTCGCACTATGTTTGTGTATTTGTTGATTATAATAATGTTTGTTTGTTTTTTCAAATTTGCTTCCCAATAAGCAGCAGCCCTTGAACATTAACCCTGATAAAATCAATAAAGAAAACCCAACACACATGCTGTTAATAGGAACTTTTCAAAATCTGCCAAACTGCAATGTTAATTAGAATCACAATTAGATCTTGTAGTGGCACAGTGGGTATGGTGCCTGCCAAGTGATCAGTGATTTCAACTGACTTAATGAAAGTATCTCAATAAGCCTAAAGCCCAAGTCTCACTATTGCCGGTGTAGGCCCGGTTCATCCCTGTTTGATAGAGCCGGTCGACCGGCGACTACCGGGATCGATGGTTATTTTTTTTTAGCGCGGTCACATATATTCCCCGGTGCTGCCCTGGTACTGCCCCAGTTTACATCCCGGCAGAGTCCCGGTAGAGCTACGGTTTATCCCGTTGACGCCCGATAAATAGGTTTAAACAAATATTAATTACAATGTTTAAATTTGTATTACATAGACTGCATCTTCAATTGTGCAAAGTTGCATTTAAGATAAAGAATAAATGTAAAACACAAAAGTATACTTACATTAATTAAGTTCATACAGCCATGCAAACATGGGTTTAAAACCGCAGTTCTGTCGAATATGTTCTCAACACAGGCAAAATGTAATTTCAAAACTATCAGGTATTCATTAAATTTTGTCCACAAAAGAACATTTAACACTGTTCACACTTGTTAGCAAGTAAATCCATAAAAAGTTGTTCATAAAGAATCCCACTCACATACTTCCACAAAGAATCCCACTCACATACCGGTACTTCCACAATGCCAGACTCAAAAATCAATCGCTGAAAGGACCGAAAAATTGTCAACACAATCTATACTCAAAACATGCACAGAAATTTATTTCATTAATCAATTAGCCATTCAAAACCCTCGCTAGCTTCATGTGATATCAATGTTTATGCCATTTATTATTATCCGGTTCCAATAATAACTTCAACCAGTTGTGTAGGGGTCCAATACATGTCCAATAACCTCGAGTTAAATTGCTAATCCATTACAAGAAATCATTGTGCTATCAAAAGATATTCAACATTTCAGATTCAAGCTGTGCACAATATAAACCGTTATAACGTCGACAATTTCAACACTTTAAGCTTGAGTGTAAGATTAATTTTCTTAAGCTGACTTTTTCTGTATTTTATTTTTTATACTTTTTTTTTCATGTTTTATGTAAGGTTTTGAAAGCTTGTTGCTTGTGCATTTAATTTTAATTTCAGATATCTGTAATTATTTGTGTTTTTTTCGAGAATTTTTGTATATACACTTGTATTTGAATTCACAAAAAGTGCATAACAAAACATCAACAGTTTGAAAAGTTTCTACAAAGTTCAAGTTTTCTATATGTTTATTTGTTCAGCCTAGATTGTGAAACCATTTCAATATACCATTACTCATTAAACAAACACATTTCCATAGCTTAACATATATATATTTTCCATAATCCAACATACATATTTCCAGTATCTAAGGCATGCTTTTTTTCCAAATTACAACCCTAAATTGTTTCATTAGATTATATATTGTATCAATATAACCAGTAGATTAACCATTTTCAATATTTTCCTTTGCACATAAAATGTAATTAAATTGGAGTAAATCATTTAAATAACTGAAATATATTTTTTTACAACATAAATCATGCTAGCATGAACAGATTTGGCAACACATCCAACATATCAGTGACACAATTCACATGGTAATGTGTCAGATTTGAAAAAGCTACAAGTGAAAATAAAAGTATTTTTTATAGTTTTCCCGATACAAATCTTTAAACAAAATCATATCACAACAAGAATTACAACACAGCTATTTAAGCACTTGAAAAATGTAAAATCATCACTAATAGAACATCCATAGGTCAAATAAGGAATACCTCACTTATGTACCCCTAGCACAGCACAAAAAATAAACCACTCGGATTAAAGAGGCAACGACAACTGAAGGTTTTGGTCACTATTTGGTCCCTGTGATCAAAACCTTTCATCCTGAAGAGTCAATGAAAGTCACTTAAATTAGAAAATGTTTTGTTATGACCAGGAGCCATGTAACAGGTTTCCCCATGCTGTTGTTTAGTGGGCTAAACTAACATTTATTAGCCAATAAACTGACCATAAAAAGTCTGTCCCTCTAATCTTGTGCTGTTTAACTCTGGAAGATTAAGTTTTATTTAATTTAAAGGGGGAATTAGTTAGATAACAACAATTTATTTAACTGCCTTCAATTTGCTTTGGTTAAACAGAACTTAGATGTTGATAGTCCGGGTCCCCATTTCATGTATGCTACAACAGGTCTAGCTAATTATTATCTCGGAATTTTAATTTTTCAATGTAACAATAAAGTGTGTGTAAATTATACCTTTAAGATGAGTTACAATTTAAATGCATTTGTTTGTTAAATTAATACTTTGATGTCAACTGTAATATTGCCATAGAAAACTGTAGAGTTATATTGATGACAAAGAATCAATAGGAAATAAACATATATGAGCCATGCTCTGGGAAAATGGGTCTTAATGCATGTGCGCAATACTTGGTGTCTAAAAAGTTGATGTTGAGAAAGCTCCCAGCACAGGCCAATCAGGGACCACACTTTCCACTTTTATTGTATTTTTCGTTAACCCAGCCTGCAAGTTACCTGCGGGCTGTTCTGGTTTTATGCTGGTTGCATATAGCCTTTTTTACTTTGCTTCTGAGTGGTAAAGGGTTAAAGGAAGTGTCTTCTTAGTGAAAATCCAGTTTAAGCGGAAAGTGTTGTCCCTGATTAGCCTGTGTGGAATCTTAGACAACACTACATGTATGCACATCCATTAAGCCTGGTTTTCCAAGATCAAGATATAGACAAATAGACAAAAGTTATTTTAATAAATACCAAATATTAGTTCAACTGTAATTCATGCAAAATGGTATTGTTACTGAAAAAGTCACTATTTATTATAAGGTAAGATAGAAGTTCTTAAATAGGTTGCAAAATTAATACATGTTTAATTGAAACTTATTATCTGAGTTTTCAAAATATAAGTTCTATCTGAATAACTACTTTCCAGACATTATCACTTTTCTGGGACTTTTTAATTAAAGTGATTGTGTTTTTTTTTTAAACATTTTTAAACTGTGTTCATGCAAGCATGGACATGGTTTCATTTTTGGGAGATTTAAAAAAAATACAATCACATATAAAGTTTTTGGGCAAAATCAATTTTTAATAATGCAGTTACATTTGCAAGTGGCTAGTTTAATAATAATTTGTCCAAACTAATAAATATAACCTGTAAAACTGTATATAAATAATTGACACAGCTTATTTCAAGATTATTGTCTTATTTTAATTTCATATAATAGTGTGTTATGTTTTTCATTGTGGCCAAACATCTTTCATGTCTAAGTTCAATTATATATAATGTTAAGTAAACTAAGAAGGTTGCGTGAAAGTGTGGCAAACTTTAATTACAATACATTCTAAATGTACCACAAGAAATGTCATAATCATTTAAGCATAAAATAACTGTAACTAATTGGAGATTTACATGCAATGTTACTGTATGCACTGAAAAAAAGAAAGCCTCAAACAACAGTAATTAAATGTTTGACACTATCAGGAAACGCCATCTGTTAGTTTAACTACTTTAACCCTACATCTTACTCACCATATTCAGACAACATTTAACATAATGCTTTATCACAATTTGTAAATCTCAACTTGTTTGAACATATGTTTGCAAAACGTAACTTTTCTGTACATGAAAACTAGGCAATTCTATGAATAGAGTTTGGTATTTTGCCGGTTTTCTGAGCAGATAACATATCATTTTTTCTTGTTACACCTTATTAACTATAATAAATGCATATATAATTCATTTATGTATAAATATACACACAATAAGTCATGCTTAATCATTTTTTGTTTGTTCTAAAAAATAGCGAAAAACATAATGAGGGTTGTCAACTTGGAAAGTCTGAGAATCCTTAAATATTTGGTAAATGTTGTATAAAGCTTTCATTGTGGATGCATTTTGGAATCCATTAAGCCATAAAACATATGCAAAGAAAGAACACAAAATCAAAATGTCCTTTTACAGTTCAAAAATCTTAAAAGAAATAACTTCATGACCAAACCCCACACATGGCGACCCGACGTATAATCAAATCCGCGATCCACGGATTGATAGGTTAATCTGGGATGAGGTGGAAATAATTGTTTGGAAGACACATACATAACATAATCTGACAATTAAATAACATGAAAGAATCATCCCTAATTAGTTGTGTAAACTGCACAGACTTATTTCAAACAATACAATATTCACATTAAATAAGCCCTGGTTTTGAGACACACCCCTTAAAATATATTATTTATTAAAGTGTGAATGATTAACAAAGTAATAATTAACTTAAAAATACACAAATATTTATGAATTATATTTCCAATTCTTATAATGCGCTATTATGCACTGCAATTACAGGCTTGAGACATATATTCACGGATATTAAAAATAGCATTAAACAAAACCCATAATTATTTTACATAATTTTATGCATATCATAGCAAGATGATTTTCCATCAAAAACAAATAAGTTATAAGTAGATAAAAGCGTTTGTTAAATTTATTTTGCTTAAAAAGGCTCAAGTGTTCAAAGATACCCAAAGCGCTCTATTTAATCGTTGTAATTAACATTATGAAACTTGGATTAGCCATTTTTTTTCTTTTGTCTCATATGCATATTATATAAATAAGATCTTTTTTCCATTTGCATCTAGTTTGCCAAGGTTTATCATTTTCTCAGTCAATATCACACTATTTAAAGCTCTTTTGAAACCAAACTCCCATTTTTGTATCATTTAAAGCATTTATTTTTTTTTGACGCACTTGTTATGAGCACTTTCAAATGAGCAGCATGCACTGTACCCGGTAGGCATTTATAAAGGTTTATAGTTTACATTTTATTAAAAATATTGTCAATATGCCCCTTTAACCTAAACTTTTTATTTTCATGCGATTTATCTGACTTTGCCATTATAAGACCTTTTTGTAAATGTTTGAGCTTAAAATTGCTTGTCAATTACCATTAAACACTTTTGTGATAAATTACATGCATAAGTCAGTAATCATTACAGAAGACAGAATCCTTTGAAATAGAAAAATAGTCTCTTCTCTTCTGTCAAAACTGAATGAATTGAGCCAAACATTACACCTTTGTGCAAAACCCTTCTGAAGTTGTGAAAATACCAGAATTGAAAAGAAGGGTTTTAGCACTTCTTTTACCCACAAACTTTACTCCTAAAAATGAAAAGATATCATAATATGTGTACCTCCTAAACAAATAATTAAGCAAGTGCATGGGCTTAAAAGTGTTATGTTACTAGATTTAATTTAAATTAACCTTGAGAACATGTACTTGTTCTATTTCTACTCTTTTTACCTTTAATATGTTTTTCCTTTCAAGACTATTTGTCAAAAAAATGCTATGTCAAGAAAGGTTTTGTATTAAACAATGCATCTTTTAGTCATTTAAAAGTTACAGGGTGGAAACAACATCTGGAGAGACAGACACAACCACAAACCTTCCAACCTCACTGGATGAACATTGCAAGTACTATATGCCATCATTAGAGGTAAGAATAAAAAGATTAGACTGCTAGGATTAAAAAAAAAAGTCTCACCAATATTCTCGAATGTCATCTCCTGCAGGACCAACAAAACAGACAATTGACTAGATTTGGCAATCAAGAGAGGCCTAGTTTAATCAAATGCCTTAGACAAGACCCCCCACCCCCACCCCCTCAGGTTGAGAATATACAATTGCTCTACTTTAAATTGAGCCCTGGATTTTTAAAATAAGGGCTTAATGCATGTTCGTTAAGCGTCACCCTAGGCTCAAAATTAGTCCACTTAGGATTTTCAATAAGAACAGACTTCCTATAAACTAAAAATACCATAAAAGCCGAAAGTGTCGTCCCTGAGTATCACATGCATTAAGCCCAGTTTTCCTTGAACAAGGCTCCATTTTCTTTGACCTCATATGGAGAAAATACAATTACTTTAAAGTTTATTGTTTACATTTATGAGAAATTGTGAGGCTAATTCAGACATGCTGCAACAACAATAGGATGTCAGCATAACTCCCCCGAGTATGAAGGTATGTTGGCAGCCGCAGGGGGACAGATGTGCAGAGAGAGATGGACAGATGGCCATGGTGCGTCCACTAACTGGTATTCCCCACACTCTTCTTTATTTCAGGCATAATAAAACTTATACTTGTTGATATATTTTGTTATTAGCAATATCATGTAATACTATAGCAAGGTAGTGTGTAGATACTTTACAAATGTGACAACAAGGTGAATTATTTTAAGATCATAATAAAGATATGGTTCTGCCTAGGGTTGGTTCCGGGTTCGAAGCAAACATGGGGTATGTTCTCAGGACCAAGTATGGGTTATACCCAGGAAATGTTCATAAGACCAAGCCTTTGTTGTTATTTACCTGTTATATTGGGTTTAAACTACTCTATCATATGAATCTTACCATGTAGATTCTTTTGCTGTCATCGTATGGTCCAGGTCCAGGCTTCCATAAACTGAAAGAAGATGCAGCAATTAAGAAACTTTTTGAAAGAAAGACTTATCGGCCATTAGACAGAAAGACAGTTTGCTGTTATTAGTGATAAATTTATGTTACTTTACAAGCATGATCTCTGTTAAAATAACTACTTTGAGCTTATTTTGCACAATGGCAAATTTACCAAGGATTTCAATCTGTGTAGGTTAGACAATTAACTGTGATTAGCTTTAACCAATTGATATTTTTTTTTACAACTGGACCAAGTTGGCAAGAGACCATTGTAACAAATATTCTGATCCGATGACAAAGCAAAGCTTAGAAATCAAATACCTGATAGAGCTGACCAGTAACACTGACATAACACAGTGACATTGTTGTGAATTAAAGGACCAATCTCAGCAGGGCACATCCGGTGCCTATAGAGTCTGATCTATAGAAGCTGAGGGATACAATGAGTCAAATGCAAAATGGTACAGTCACTGTGTGGTCTGACAATTGATATTGCAACAAGGTGTGATTGACAATGTCTCTAGCCAATCAGAGAACTGGGCATGCATGATTAGAAAGACCTGAAGACTGTTTCAATAAGCTAGTGCAATTGAGACCCCTACCTCAGTTGCAATTCTCGAAAGTTAACAAGTTGCAGTACAAAAAAATAAACTATGAACCTTGTAGGCAAAGATCCAGAGTGACATAGCAGGGTGTCGACCTGTTCCTTTTTGCTCCCCCTCCAGCACCTCTTGGTTGGTCAAAAGAAAACATGTGAAAATCTGTTTAATTGAATACATTTTTGCAAATTATCAATTGAAAATGAATGGGTTTTAAAACCTCCTTAATAACAAGTATTAGTGGCTTATGTGGGCATTGGTCATTTCATTCTCACCATATCTCTACTTCAATTAGAATAATTATCAGTTACTGACAAAAGCATGTCCTTTTAATACTGGTAAACAATCTAACGTAGGAAAGTGCGAGTTGGTTTACTGAGCAGTGTGATATGAATGACATAATTATACTGTTGAAAACCGTGAAAAATCCACAAACACCAAACTATAATCAATTAAATTAACTTTGGATAGACAGGCATGTATTTTCATTCACCCAAATAGAAAACCATTTAATGTTTACTTACACTGCAGCTGGTATAACATTTGAATGCCCCTGGCCCCATTTGTGTGGACCATTTCTGCAAACAGGGACTTCCCTTGATGACATTTTCTAGAGATTCCCTCAGACTCATTAACTTCTAGTTTCCTGGTTTTTTGATTTTCCCTCATCTTTCATCATTTGGGTTGTGGAAAGAATAATAAGTCTTCATTGTGATTGGATACTGGATTGAGAAATAAATATTAACTGAAGAAATAACAAATATTGGTTAGACATACCGGTTAAGTTTGTTTTTTCTTTAATATGAAAATTATGAACACCATCTGCCTGTGAAAACAAATTGATAATGAAAAGCATTACAAGTGCTTTATTATTTTTCAGATTTCAATTGATGAATATAAATGAAAACATATATTTTACTCTTTTTTTTATTCAGAAGTGTCATGTTTCAAAACAGTGCATACATTCTTTTGGGAAGCTATACACAAATTGAAAACTGTCATTTTGCCAAACTGTGCAAATTGCTGTAGATAATTGAATTGTGCACCGACAATAACTAATAAAACAATAATTTTCATAAGCACCAAAATAATAGTTTTGGCACTAATCAACATCATATACTTGTTCATGAGATGACATGAAACCAAGAACCATAAAGGAATAAAGTAGACTAATTGTTTCCTTACTACAATCACATATTAGTTATCGGGTTAATCCATGGTCTATTATCACTATACCAGTACATGCATATTTACCAAAATGATGCAAATTTAACGGTTCAGTGACGAGTCTTTGCTTGGTTTTATGTACATCATCAGGTTGGAAAACACGCATGCGATGTGTCATCAGATGTATGCAAATACTGTGAGTGTCAGAAAACTTATAATAGTTAATTAAAATGTGACGGCACTTGTATATAATGATATCATTTTATGATCAAAATTGATATACAGGGGCTGTAATGCTGGCGTATCAAAATGTACAAGTTACTCGTAATTACCTCCCTTAGCCAAAATGTAAAGTGTTAACGAGATCCACCAATCTTCGGTATTTCAATAAAAGCTGAAATACAAATCGCAAGTTTAGAAAAAAAGGAATCAGAATATAATACTCACAAAAATATCAACATTAAACATTTCAAAATAATTAAAAATAAACCACGTTACGCAAGTTGTGGCAACGTAACGCTAGCAATAGGCGAAAACAAACCTCTCAAACAGTATCCCGATAGAAGAATACCAATGTCCCTTAACATTTTTCCAATTAAAAGCACCATTGTTCTCAAAACCGATCGTGGAAATGCAGGAATTTGATATACATATACATCTCCAACAACCAAACGGTACACGCGAGTTTACAACATATATGTTTTGTGCACGAGCAATTCGTGGCGCATATCGTGACGTCACTACGTTATTGTCAGTATGAGTAGGTGTGTGCAAATGTGCAAGCTAATTATGTATTTTAGAGGCGCTTGTCGACATCAATGTAACGATGTTATGCTGAGACACACAGCATATTTGCTAAGATTCGAAAATATCACAATCCGACTTGACTCGACTTTTGAAATTTATTTGGGTGATAGTTAATCTTTTACCAGATTTTTGTGTAGCAGTCTATTAAGTGGAACCCCAATGTTGTATGTGTTGTCTGTCTATTTCTTTTCTTTACCATCAAGTCAATGAAAGCGATAAAATACACTTGAAATAATTATAACATGAAAAGCGACTTTAAGACGGGTATAAATAAACGCACATGTGATCACACTGTCATGTATTCCGCTTACTTCCTTTACGTTAATATCGGCGTCAAAACGCCGCATAGCTCTCTTGTATTGAATAAAATGAATATTAATGAAGATAAGATTTCTCCGCCCATTCAATTCACGAGTTGACTTCTGAAATCTAACCCGGTAATGGTGTATATTCAAACAAAAACTGTGATATAAACAAAGTTTACGGGAAGTATATTTTAAAGCTAAGTTACAATTTAAGCTATAATTTAATACACGCCTCATTTTTGCGGACCGATGTAAAAAAGGTAACATTATTTATATTATTCGTTACATTGTATGTGTGTAGTAGATATAGACGAATTATTGCTCAACACGAAAGTATGTTAACTACCGGTAGTCTTAGAAAGGAAAAGGTGTTGATGAGACGTCAATATACTATTGATATGCCAACACTGAGTGGGAGGCATAAAGCATTGCACTTGTCCTTTCGTGCGTCGTTGGTTCCCGGAAGCTTGTGTTTGAACTCCTCTTTAACTACTGCGTTGATCTCGCTCAAATGACATTTGACCGACCTTCGTGCGTAGATGATAGGAAAAGAAAGGCATTTTGGCTGCGAGGAGTTTTGGCCGAATTATGAGCCTGCGACGAGTTTTGGCCGAATTATGAGCCTGATTCTGTCTTCAGATCCTAATTCTTGTGTGTTTTAACGTCCTTAAATGGAAGATTTTATTAATATGCTGATTTACATGTACATATTTGGAAACCANCGTAAGGGTTCTTAAACAATTAATTGCCCTTAACACTTTAAGGAAGTTTCGTTATATTTAGAAAAAAAAAGAATAAAAGAATTTCTCTTTTATATCCATTTAGCAGCGTGTTCTTACGCCTGTATACACTTTATACACCTTAAAAGTAGTAGTTTCAGTAACTCTTTATTTCAAAACGAAAAACAAATATATTTTAAGATAGACGTACAGTCAAGTTACCATTACCGGATCATTACCCATAGCTGATCACTTTGATGTTCAAAACTGCGTATCGCGATAAATAGTTGACATTTGTAGATGATATTTTGCACACAGCATCTTCAAGGCATGTTCTTTAAAACGCATTGATTGAGTCGTAATCAGAGCTACTCGTTGTCAAACATTTCGGTATATTTTGCTGACGTGTATATACGACTTTGTTGACTACCGTCTCGTTTCCAAATAGAGGTTGAACATTATTCGCGGCCACATGCTATAACTCTGTTGGAATATAAGAAGTTTAGGCATTAGTTTAAAGGCCATTAAGTAGTCTTTCTGCCTGCAAAAGTCTATTTCAGTTTTGATTCGTGTTTGAGATTGTGCAACACCTTGAATGAAATGAAGAATTAGGGCAATAACGGATCAAGCGTGATAATATGCGTATTGATAATATATTATATTAAAATATATGCAAATCTTGTTGATTCTTTCAATAAATGATCTCAATCTTAATGTTTTATTTATGATCCATGTTCAATATCGATGATTAGATATGATTGAAACAATTGTCATGGTTTATATGATGCCCATATCTTTTCGATCTATTACGGATTTTTAACAGATAATTCACACAAAAACACCATGCGTTACTTGTAGATACAAGATCACATATAGAAAACAATTAATAATAATAAAAAAATGAATATAATTTACAACTGGAAATGTAACGTGGTCACTGTTAACAACACAGTTCATGTTTCGACAGTTCAAATAGCGTGTTAGGTGCCCCCCCTGAGTGGTTTCGATCACGTGATCCGTTATGGCTACAACTGATCCGTTAATGCATGAATTCTGCGGCGTAAAAAAGGTATCACAAACACATTTTGCCTCCGTTTAAAAATAAGACTCTGTGCTAAATCCGTAAGCAAAGGTAATATTTAATCAAACTGGTGTAAAATAAGTCTTAAAACATTTATTGCTTTTCACCAGAACAACTTTATTACGCTACTGATCCGGTAATGGTAACTTGTATTACGCTTGCAAAAAAAATCATTGAGTCTATTTGCTCAAAACTTAATTGGCCAATGCAGCTAACGGTCCAAAAGTCATCAAGTAAATAACATGTTAAACCTTGAATCTATATGTTTATGGTAACCAAACAGTTATCCTAAAATGTTAAAAATGTTTGAATATCATTTTGCTTTTCAATGAATTTGACTTGAGTCTTAAGTTCTCAGGTTGTTAGCTTAACTGGACGTTGACGTGTTCAGCAACCGGTGATATCGCATAACTGTTATGAGCCTTATCATGATATGTTTTACCTTGATCAGGCGGACGAACGGACGGAGAGTTGTTATAAACATGGATGTGTGTTTCCAAGTTAAGTTATGGTAAATCCGCATTTCAGGTTACATTTTAAGGCTGCATTATATAAGGAACCTGCCCTGTTAACTGGCAGGGAGAAAAGGCTTAGCCTTTTTTTATTTGGATGTTTCGCCTTTTTCAACAGTATTTCAGTCATATAACCGTGATTAGTTAACCCACTCACACTTTTCTTGGATAAGCTGTATGACAATTGCACATATTTATGTCGGTAACTGACAACTGCCCTACTAGAATCATAGGTAGGTTGAGAATGACCATATGATTTAAAGGATATACTGTACATCCCACGTTATCTGGCAGGGGATCGAACCTGCGGGCCTTGGATTTGAAGTCCAGAGCTCTACGAACTGAGCTAGCCGGCTAAAACGCGATCGAGATAGTTTGGACCCAAAGAAACCATTGCACGTTCGCAATGAGACCTTAATGTGAACTGCTCAGACAATTTACCAGACAACCATCATTGGTTGCCTTGGCTACTTAACCGCGGGCTCTGTCCACGGTTTGCAATTTTGAATAAAAAGCCCTCTCACTCTCTCGTCTGCGCAATACATATAGGCCGCGCTTTGTGAAAACGGGGCTTAATGCAAGTGAGTAAAGCGTCGTCCCAGATAAGCCTGTGCAATCCGCACATGCATTAAGCCCCGTTTTCCCAAAGCTAGGCTCACATTTCAATATGCCCCTTTGAAAGCGACGCATGCATGCGCGTAATTAGAACACTGAACATTGATTGTTTCATTCTTACAATTTACTTCCTTGCTTTCAGAGACATGCTAGCTCGATACCGACGGATTAAACAAGATGAGTCTTAAAAGTGAGTCTTAAATATAATGTGTTATATTGTTTTGTACGTATGTTGTTTAGCAGTAAGGTAATATTCAGGACTGCATGCTATTTATTGACAATCGAGATATATTGTATTAGTATTTGTCACATGTATCTTCGGATAAATGATCTTGTCATATTAATTAGCGGAAACAAAAGTGCTTGTACTTATAAAGCAAGTACTTGTATGTTCGCGAATCAACATAAATGTCGTCGTATAAGTCAGATAATAAACTGTATACAATTGTTGTGCTCCGATCGTGCGAACCAATGTCACCAGGCATGTTGTAAAATGCCCATTTTCGAAAAATATCTTAAACGACCACAACCATAAAGAGATTCAAATGGTTTGTACATATAAAGTACCCGTTTTGGGACACATTTGTATTTTATAGTGCCTTGACCACGCACGTGGGTCCTGACTGGGTCTGTGTGGTATAACAACCCACCAAACCATACTTAAAGCCCACATCGTATCCCAATGGATTGCTGTCACTAATATGGGGCGAATCTCCTGGGCCCCATAAGGGTTCTGATATGGGCATAACTATGGGTTGTAGGACCGAGGCTCATACGGTACTCCCAGCTAATGCTTATGCTATGCCCATATGGACTTTTTGCTGGAAACTGGCATGAGCGGAAACTGGAATAAATTAGTTTCTGTTGACTGGGAAATTACCACTTCAGTCCTCTAAATAACAACTTTCTTAATCTAGAACACATCCATTGTTATTGTTTTTTTTCGGGAAAGTTTATAAAACTAAAGGAGGAAATATTTTAGATCATAATTCTTAATCTAGTCAAAAATTATGTTGAGGTCGACGTGTTCGTAACAGAAAAATACGTTAAAAAACACACATGACAACGTTGGGATTTTACGGTAGTCGCCCTGTTTTAGCGTCTTATTTAAAAATTATTTAAAATCATCATCAGAATTAGTTTTATTGTTATTATTATCTTGTTTATTGGACAACACATATTATATTATTTGAGCTTAAAATTAATATGTTTGTCCAGCGATAGCCCGAATTAGGCTCATGCCGACTTGTTTTCTCGCACGCTTGTGGGCTTTCCTGTTGGAATCTGGATTTCGTTTACTTCGACCCACTGGGTTGACAGGGGAAGGACAATCCATCGTNGCACACATGCAGACTGGCGAGCATGTCACGTGCGCAGAGGAGGCTTTATCGTCTGGTCCAGGAGGCGGACAGAGAGCCGGTCACATGGCAATCCTGCCCCTCAACTGACTGCAAATCTGACGAAGCTCGTGGAAAATTGGACATAATGAGTCGCTTTTTTCTTGACATAGAATTTTACAACGGGCGAATGCCGCTGAGGCAGACGAGGCTTTGAAAAAGGAACTTCCGGTGAGGTTATGTGATGACGGCAATGAGAGAGGGACTGTGGCTTCAGAATTGCAGCAGGACCGGATGTACGTAACGTGTTGTAACTCAGCAGCGTCGGAGAGCAGGAGAAGAACGTTTTATAGAAGCGCGAGGCGGCTTCAAGCCGCCCCAACAGAGTCCCCTTGTGGGAGGAAGCGGTCTGGTCGATATTCCTTTACTCGTACATGCAGCCCGGAAGTAACAAGGGACTATGCTCCACCGGAATTGACATCATGCCAAATGACTTAGAGACTGATATGCTAAAACTTGGTTGTTAGCTGTTGTTTTTTGTTGCAGTTTTTTGTTATTGTAATGTGCCAAAAATGTTATTGAAACGCATAATGACTAAATTAGTTGATTTTTTGTTTTGATTTTTTGTTGCTCTTTGTCCGCTTTCGGGACTTCCGTTAAGAAAGCATGTACAAGCGGGACCTTGATTATTAATTCGGCTACACGCCTAGCCGATTCAATTATGCGGATTCGTTATTAAATACCAAAGTGAAAACAAAACAATACATAAAAATATTCTTTTGTAATTTGTAAACAAATTATCGCCATTTTCTAGTTGTAAGTCTTACCTTTTTATATTTGTTCAAAACAATACAATATGTGCAGTCCGCACAGGCTAATCAGGGACCACACTTTCCGCCTAAACATGATTTTGGCTAAAAAGAGACTTTCTTTAAACGAAAAATACCATAAAAGAGAAAAGTGTCGTCCCTGATTAGCCTTTGCGAACTGCACAGGCTAATCTGGGACGACAATATTCTCACATGCTTTAAACCCTCTTTTCACAGAGCGAGAATTCATATACATGAAGGACACACGTACAGTGCATTCGGATGCTGAGTGTATGATGCTATCGTGAAATTCGCGGCCATTTTTTTCTGACTATTAAATATCTCCTTAAAAGGTAAAATGTAAAAAAGTGACGTCCCTGATAAGCGTGTCACATGTCAATATGCCCATTTGAAAGCGAGGCATGACTAAACATTGATTGTTCCATTCTTACAATTTACTTCCTTGCTTTCAGAGACATGCTAGCTCGATACCGACGGATTAAACTAACACGATGAGTGAGTAAACTATCTGATGTTTTATACTGTTTTGTACGTATGTTGTTTTGCAGTAATGTAGCATTCAGGAATGCACGCTATTTATTGACAATCGAGATATATTGTATTAGTATTTGTCGCATGTATCTTCAGATAAATTATCTTGTCATATTTATTAACGGAAACATAAGTGCTTGTACTTGTCCAGCAAGTACTTGTATGTTCGCGAATCAACATAAATGTCGTCGTATAAGTCAGATAATAAACTGTATACAATTGTTGTGCTCCGGTTCCGGGAACCAATGTCACCGAGCATGTTGGTAAAATGCACATTTTAGAAAAATATAAAAAATGACATGTTCAGAGTAAATCTTGCTTTACAAATCAAGTTCATCTTATTATTATACGAGTTATACGTGTTTTGTTTTAAGGAAATAACATTAATTGTAATATGGGAAAAAAGCATTATGCTTTATATAAATGTGTGTTTTTGTTTTTAATTATTGTAGCCACCACAACACTACAAACTACAACAACCCTACCGACATGTACGTTAATCACAATTTTAGTGCATTCAGAGAGGTGAAAATATACATACTGTTTCATTTAAAAAACATTCAATCCATGTTAACAACATAATCTAACAACCGTAAAGCGGGGCCTGGAACTAGTTCCTAAGTTTTAACAGGTATAGTACCCATTTTGGGACACAATTGAATATAATAGTGACAAGACCACGCACGTGGGTCTGGACTGGGTCGTTGTGGTATAACAACCCCATACTAAAATCCCACATCGTATCCCAATGGATGGCTGTTACTTATATGAGGCAAATCTCCTGGGCCCCATAAGGGTTCTGATATGGGCATAACTGTTTTTTTGTGTAGGACCGATATGGTACTCCCAGCTTATGCTTATGCTATGCCCATTTAGACTCTTTTTGCTGGAAACTGACATAAGCGGAAACTGGCACAAATTAGTTTCTGTAGACTGGGAAATTACCTCGTCAGTCCTCTCAACAAACAACTTTCTTAATCTAGAACACATCCATTGTTATTGTTATTTCGGGAAAGTTTATAAAACTAAACGAGATAATATTTCAGCGCATTATTCTTAATCTAGTCAAAAATAATATTGAGGTCGAAGTGTTCGTAATAGAAAATCACGTTAAAAACACACATGACAACGTTGGGATTTTACGGTAGTACGGTTATAGCGTGTTATTTAAAAATTATTAAAAATCATCATCAGTATTAGTTTTATTATTATAATTATTATTATTATAATTATTGTTATTATATTTATTTTTATTATTTTTTCTTCTTCTTCTTCTTCTTCTTCTTCTTCTTCTTCTTCTTCTTCTTCTTCTTCTTCTTCTTCTTCTTCTTTTTATTATTATTAGTAGTAGTAGTAGTAGTAGTAGTAGTAGTAGTAGTAGTAGTAGTATTAGTAGTATTATTAGTATTATTATTAGTAGTAGTATTATTATTAGTTTTATTATTAGTGTTATTATTAGTATTATTATTAGTATTATTATTAGTATTATTATTAGTATTATTATTAGTATTATTGTTATTATTTTGCAAATTAATCGCCGTATATGGATTTCATGATTAAGATCCACAGGGACTTGTTTACTGGACAACACATATCATATTATTTGAGCTTAAAATTAATATGTTTGTCCAGCGATAGCCCTAATTAGGCTCATGCCGACTTGTTTTCTCGCACGCTTGTGGGCTTTCCTGTTGGAATCTGGATTTCGTTTACATCGACCCACTGGGTTGACAGGGGAAGGACAATCCATCGTAACCGACATAAGTCCATGGCGACCATGGTAGCGTGTGTGTGTGTGTGTGTGGGGGGGGGCTTTCTGGCACACAGTAGGGGGATTAGAAATGAATTAAAGGTTATATCCAGAGCGTATATTTGCCCAGCAATAACATATAGTTAATATAAATACTGGGTTTTTATAGGAAATATTAAAAAAAAAAAACGACGAAAAGAAAACTTGTTTTAGTCCGAGCAAATTTATGTGAAAAATAATAGCATGGGTATATATTAACAACAGTTACCCGGATAAGTAAATAAATATTATCATTTTTTTTCATAAAAAAATAGTTCAGAGTACAAAATAATTCGGGGTCTTAGGCCCATACGGTCGACTTTCTGTATTTTGATGTTCATGTATATTTGGTATCGTCTGCTCCAGATTGCGATGAGGTGTTCGTGGGCGGGCTGTCCTTTCTCTTCTATGCCGTCGGCTTCGTCTCGTCTTCGTTACTCCTACTGTTCGTACCCAAACTGTACAGGTAAGTCTCGTCTTCGTTACTGCTACTGTTCGTACCCAAACTGTACAGGTAAGTCTCGTCTACGTTACTGCTACTGTTCGTACCCAAACTGTACAGGTAAGTCTCGTCTTCGTTACTGCTATTGTTCGTACCCAAACAATTAAGTTATTTACACACACTTGGACTCTTTTTTTTTTACTTGGTACCCATTCTGTACCAGTCAGTTTCCACGCAGACGCCTTACCCATTTAAATGTCCGTACTTTAATGATAAAAGTAAGTCGCTCTAAACGCGCGCATTAATATTTCAGAGAAAGTTACGATACATTACAATACATTTTTTGAAGTGGTGTAAATGATAGGCTTCAACATTATTTTTTGAATTCTAGTCATAATTTCAGATCAAACGAGTATTTAACCATACAATGTACGCGTAACTTTTACAAGGTAATTGATACTGACCTTTTTGGTTGAACTGTGGGCTCGCCATCTGACCTAGCCGTGTCTACTGTATGGCACACGCCATCGCACAATTCTTATTACTTCTGCAAAGTTATTTGAAAATTCATCCATGCGGGACAAAGTTATGCCCCAGACAAAGTTTTCATAGTTGATTTATATGTTTGACCGTGTATTGTGACCTTGGCCTAGGCACCTAGTTCTTGGGTGTGACACTTTAAGCATAAATAAGCCATCCACAACGTTGTGTTAGTGGTTTATTTTTAACAGTTGACAGCATTTTACTTTGAATTGTGGGAATGAGCTGTGAATAAGGAGCCTGGTTTGTTTGTGAGATACTCTGTCGCACCATGCTGTTCACGTCTACCTTTTGCTTGAAATCCATCCTGGGAAAAAATATGACTCCGATAAAGTGCTTAGTCATCTTCCTGGCGAATTTCTTACATTTTATGTTTGACCTACAACTGTGACCTTGAACTTGAACCAAGGAAATTCAACACTTCTAATCATCATGAAGTTACTTCTTTTTGAACATCTATTAATCCTTATATTTGGGACAAAACTATACCACTGCCGTGCGCACCAAGACCGCCTGCGTATATGTTCGCAAAACGGCCATTGTATACGGGCAAATAATTACACGTAGTCTTAATACTTAAATTTGAAATTTTCAGGAAACTGGCAGGCGTGGTGAAAAAATGCCGACGATCTTGCAAGGGTCAAGGTACTCATGGACCTACACAGACGACCGTGCGAAGTAGCAACTACACAGAAATCGATGACGTAATGTTTTCGACGTATAGAGGAATGAGCGAGTGAATGAGTGAATTAATGCATGAATAAAAATCAATGAATGAATGAATGAGAAATAAAGATTCAATGTATGTAAATATATACTTATTTCATATAATGTTGTACATATTATAAAGAAGGTCATTCAGTAAAGTGTATGCACTGAAAATGAAAATAAAAAACTTGGAATGAACACATGTACACTTTAAAGATAGGTTCACCTGATCGATATGATATTTTGCATACAATTTACAATGTTCATGTTTTTTTTTACAGTCAAAAACACGAACATTTGCAAACGCAAGCTACCCGAGTAAAGCAGTGAAGGACAAGGCAGCTCCTAAGGAACAAGACCGGAAGTTAGCTTATTACAACCAAGCTCCCGGAAATACTACCGGAAACAATTACGAAGATCTGGAAACGAAGAAACCCGTGCCGTTCCCGGCAACGGAAGAAAACAACCACGTGTACCGCATCGTTGATCCGGGCTCTAGCAAGAAACTCGAGGTGAGGCTGGTAACCGGACCGGAAGACGCGATCAGCGACGATCCCAGTCACGTTTACTTCATCCTTGAGCCGGGGACGAATAAGGTCAAGCCTGTACACATGGGAACCGGCCCAACGGAATCTATGAAGCCTGATCATGTGTATTTCGTTCTGGAGCCCAATTCGGCGGCGAATTCCGGACCGGAAGCCGAACCATACGCCGTCAACGACCTTTACGCCGACCACGCATACTTCATACTGGAGAAACAGCCGGCTCGAGCCAGTAACAGACAGGAACGTGTCTAGGCTAGGCAGCTGTGAACGCTCGCTTGCGTTGATAATTGATGCCCTAGATTGTTTTAAACGAATCCTATTTCTTATATATCGAAGGCGGCTTATAGGGAAAATATAAATCTGCGTTACGTTTCTATTGTGTGCTAGGCTTAAACACATTACGCAAATATCCGTAAAATAAATTATGTCATAGCTTATATAATATGGGGAGAAAACACAAATGTATTACAATGACGGATGATTTGTTGTTATATCGACATAATTCCGTTGAAACAATTTATATCTAAAGCGGAAAACATGATGGTCAAATATCAATACGCGTTTTGAGAAAGCCTAGTATATCCTTGGTCGCTAAAATGAATATAATCATGAAAGTTATGTTTCTTTTCTTCACACATCGCTGTAATATTTGCCACATTCACAGAAGGTGTGTCCGCAACAATATGTTGATACAAAAGTGGACTTGTGCAAAAAAAACAACATTATTCTGCGGAAGAAGCTCACGCATATACGGTTTCTAACCCTTACACTAACCTACGATCTTGCATAGACCGAAGGCCTCCTGCATTTAAATAAGCTATACATGACATGCTCTCGGGAAGGAACTTGGAAACTATGATTTCCATAGTTTTTTTTTCTGGTAAGGGTGTTCGCCTTCGGAGCGGAGGTCCCATGCTCGAGTCCAGAGTCACGCACGGGGCTAATGTTGATAAGGCTCGAGCCTTCCCAGCGGTACTTGTGGTACAGATTTCTTTCATGCCAAACTCCGGGAATCTGAGGCGCGTATCGGAAGTTAATATGTTCGTCAGTAAATGTATCTTATGATGACTAACAAAACCTGTCGGTCCCTTAATCGCGAGTGCCAGTGGTGACACTTTAATATTGCAAATGCTTCATTTCTTAAAGAACTTTTGTTATACGAATGCTTTTCATGTAATATATGTTTGTAAAAAAAAATACAATTACTTCAGAACTCTTGTAAAATAGTATGCAGTTCTTGTGTATGTGCATATTTTTGTTTTTACTTTGACTGCGAAAAAGAAGTTAGTTACTGCAAACTTTACAAAGAACACTGCAAATGGCGACGAATATCAAATAAGTGTTCGAGATTGTTACAATGTATGTGTTTATAACCGTATACATTTAAATGATGTTGAGCAATAGATTTTATTTCAGTTTCTTTGGTCATTTATTTTCTTTTTTAATTTCTGGTGCTCATAAAATACTTGTTCAAGTAAACACGTGTTTACGTGCACGATATGGCGTTTGAAAAGGTTCGGAGGTGTCGCCTTTTCCTTACTGATCTCAGACTCGTCTGATATCACATGATATCAAAACTCACCAAATACAGATGGGCCGCGCTCTGTGAAAAGGGGCTTCAATGCATGTGCGTAAAGTGTCGTCCCAAATTAGCCTGTGCAGTTCGCACAGGCTAATCAGTGACGGCACTTTTCGCTTTTATGATATTTTTCGTTAAAAAAGTCTCTTCTTAGCAAAAATCCAATGTAGGCGGAAAGTGTCGTCCCTGATTAGCCTGTGCGTACGGCACAGGCTAATCTGGGACGACACTTTACGCACATGCATTAAACCCCGTTTTCACAGAGCGAGACTCATATTCTTTGTTTATGGACCAATAAACAGCGAATTTGAATTCGGATGCGTAAGAATTAAAGCAGAGTGTTTTACCAAAAAATGAAATGTGAACTTTAAGTTACAGTACCGTTCTTGCGTTGTTTATTCGTAAGTTTTATTACGACAATTGTGTTCTGTGTCTATAGGAAGATGAGAAAGTATTTTGTTATAATAAAGTGTTTTAGTGCTTTGATTGTCGGGGCCATGTTAACGATGAGAACGGAGAACAATTCTTTGAAGCCATTGTAAATTTCGATAGACAATTGACTAATACATGAAACGCCAATAAGAAACCACTATCACGAGGAAAATATATCACATACGTTATTAAGAACATGACTTATATTCACGCGATAAAGCTTTTTTTCTTTCTCTTCCTTGTGACCACATATGTAAAGCTTTACACATACATTTAAACTACCGGGGTCATTGTTATAAGTGTTCTGTGTCGGGGATGTGTCTGGTTATCAAATCTCTACTAACCCTGTGATGATGATCACTATAAACAATATGTTAGTCTAGTGGCAGGGGCGAACTCTATAATTACTCAGCACATTTCGGTTGATAACATATACATTGTTTAAAAGATTATCGGAACAAAACGCTAATTAAAAACAACGACCCATGAATGCTTAA
>VMBQ01006915.1:40000-45021 GCA_007657795.1 Dreissena rostriformis
TAGGGACGCATCGAGTCTGTGTGTCCGGGAATTCATAGGTAGGGACGCATCGAGTCTGTGTGTCCGGGAATTCATAGGTAGGGACGCATCGAGTCTGTGTGTCCGGGAATTCATAGGTAGGGACGCATCGAGTCTGTGTGTCCGGGAATTCATAAGTAGGGACGCATCGAGTCTGTGTGTCCGGGAATTCATAGGTAGGGACGCATCGAGTCTGTGTGTCCGGGAATTCAAAGGTAGGAACGCATCGAGTCTGTGTGCCCGGGAATTCATATGTAGGAACGCATCGAGTCTGTGTGTCCGGATATTCATAGGTAGGAACGCATCGAGTCTGTGTGCCCGGGAATTCATAGGTACAGACGCATCGAGTCTGTGTGCCCGGGAATTCATAGGTAGGAACGCATCGAGTCTGTGTTCCCGGGAATTCATAGATAGGAACACATCGAGTCTGTGTGTCCGGGAATTCATAGTTAGGGACGCATCGAGTCTATGTGCCCGTGAATTCATAGGTAGGGACGCATCGAGTCTGTGTGCCCGAGAATTCATAGGTAGGAACGCATCGAGTCTGTGTACCCGGGAATTCATAAGTAGGAACGCATCGAGTATGTGTGCCCGGGAATTCATAGGTAGAAACGCATCGAGTCTGTGTGCCCGGGAATTCATAGGTAGGAACGCATTGAGTCTGTGTGCCTGGGAATTCATATGCAGGGACGCATCGAGTCTGTGTGTCCGGGAATTCATAGGTAGGAACGCATCGAGTCTGTGTGTCCGGGAAATCATAGGTAGGAACGCATCGAGTATGTGTGCCCGGGAATTCATAGGTAGGGGACGCATCGAGTCTGTGTGCCCGGGAATTCATAGGTAGGGACGCATCGAGTCTGTGTGTCCGGAAATTCATAGGTAGGAACGCATCGAGTCTGTATTCACTAGCCTCCTATGGGAAGTACTATACCATTATTCATTGTACTTTTTTTAATGGACTCGTTCACAGATTGTCTAAATGACAATGTTCGAACGTTGTGTCACAGATTTAAATAATAAAATAAGTTAAATAATACTATAAATCAGGGAGCGAAATAACACAAAATGACGTAGACTCTAACTAAAATACTCTTTTGTTTATGAGTAATCATCATTTGAAATCATAAACATAGTGAAGCGTTACAAACGCGAAATCAGTTAATAATTGTTGGAGTGTTTCTTATGTTCTCGTTATACTTTGTGACAACACATGGATTGCTTATATACTTATATAAAGTATCATATTCACGCCCATTTGTAATTATCCTGACAGCCGATCCCAAGGTACCCCGGTAAATGGTTTATGACTAGGTTGAGTAAAGATTGTTCTTCTCTTTTTTCTTTATAAAAGTATATCTTTGTTATTAAACTTGCGCTCTTTTTTCACTTTTACACCAATCAATTAAAAGATTTAATGACGAACTTCAAAAAGCCCAACATCTATTTTCAAGTCCCTTTAAAGTAAAGACTGCTGTTAATTCTTCTTCTTTTTTTTTCAATTCGAAACCCGTGTTTCCTTCTAAGAAATACCACAAGAATAGTATTCACATCAGCAATTATTACTTGTTAAAACAGTTTAATTTAACAAGAACTCAGCAAGATATACCCAGCGAATTAAAAAAAAATCATAAAGTTTTCCCCACTGAGCTTTGTAAATATGGGCATGGAGCATATTCAATATATATGAGCCTCACTCTTGGAAAAACGGGCTTAAAGCATGTGCGGATCGTGTCGTCCCAGATTAGCATGTGCAGTCCGCACAGTCGAACCAGGGACAAAACTTTCCGCTTGTATTGCATTTTTTGTTTTAAATAAGTCTCTTCTAAACGAAAATCCAGTTTAGACGGAGAATTTCGTTATTATAAAATGTATAACATATTATAAAATTATAAATGCATTGTATTGAAAACAAGGTTGAAGTTTACACTTTTGTTATCGTTGTGCGCCATATAAGTCTTTCTGCACTAGTTTTACATGTTTAATATGTGAGAAATGTCACGAATTAAATTATACACTGGACTTCTACACATGGCTGCAATATGAATTCGATAAATTAATCCTCTAACGATTTTTTCATTACGTGGGTTTTTTATGTAAATAACGACGTCTGCATGACAAGTTTTCCCGAATGTGCAATATTGGACACTGTTATTTGATCTGCATAATTGAATGCTTGATTATGACTTGAATTTAACATGGATTGGTCAGGGACAACGCATGATTCGATGAATTTCCTAAGGGACAAACGAGCCAATACCTTGGTGATCAGTACATGATTAGACACTCACAATAATGCAAACATTAAACGCTGTATTCGTGCCATTATGGAACATCATAGACAATCCTTGATGTAGTTTGTTTTTGATTAATCGTTTCGGATCGTCGAAATATTGAATGATATTCTACATACAAAAAAGTAAACACTCTGAGCTAAACGCGACAGAATGAAGGCTGTACATATTGAATGACGTTCTACATACAAAATGTAAACGCTATGTGAAAAACGCGCTGGAATTTAGGAAATACATATTGAATATTGTTCTACGTACAGAGTGTCAAAGCTCTAGGCAAAACGTGGCAGAATGAAGGCTGTACATATCTTTCATATAAATCTTATATTCGCTATTGTAGTGGATGGCACGAAAACGGAATGGGACTTGCATAAACAACTATTTGAGCGTTATAATACAAACGTTATGCCGAGGAGAAACGTATCCGATTTATTACTGGTGAATCTTAAAATGGTTCCGATTAATTTGGAAGGTGTAGATCAAAAAAGGCAAACCATTTCTCTGATGGCGTATTTTCAAATAACTTGGCGTGATGTCTTTCTGCAGTGGGATCCAAAGGAATTTTCGGGAATACATGAAATCAACGTGAAGATTAAAGATATATGGCGACCGGATATAAACATCGCAGGCTCTTTCATCAAACCATCAGATTTTGTTCATGAACTAGGCAACGCGGTTATTAGTCACACGGGTGACGTCATAATTTGGCCATACGACACGTACACTGTAGCATGCCGCTTGAACGTCGCGAAGTTCCCCTTTGACACACAGACATGTCAATACGATTTGTCCTCTTGGTCATTAAACAGTTCTCTGTTAGTACTCACGCAATCCTCCGCTACAATATCCCTCGATGAATACAGCGAAAACGGTGAGTGGACGCTGTTACGTGGGGGAGCGACGTCAAAGATCAGCGGAGACGGATGGAGCCATCAAATTATTCAGATAGACTTAAAGAGAAAACCAATGTTCTTCATTTCTTAACATTATGACACCGGTGATATTTACGTCCTTTCTGAACGTTCTTTCTTTTTTACTGCCGACTGAAAGCGCGGAGCGAGTAACCCTTGGTATTTCTCTGTACCTTGCACTCTCTCTGTTCGCTAACATCATCAACGGGTCGCTACCGGAGTCCTCGGACGAGGTATCACTATTCGGACTGTATGTCCTGCTGCAATTTGTCGGTAGCGGCGTCTCTCTTATCATGATTGTTCTCTCGCTGCATTATTACCATCAGAAGGCGCCCGGGGCCCTTAATAGGCGGCAGTCGTCAAGTGTGCGCGAGACCGGGACCGATGTGGTTGCTAAGCTACACGACACTGACGACAGTGCCATATCTAACATTGACAACAACGCCAGTACAGTTGATAGTGGTATATCGCCAAGTGGGAAAACATACATCGTGAATGGTGGGCCCGGTGATTTCGAACGTTCCATTAGAAGCCCGGAGATGATTTCGCACGCAATAGACAAATATACAACAATTGGACTAACAATATGGCATACATTGCTTACATCGATTGTGTTGTATAAGATAATGGATTGAACCAACAAAACGTGTATTTAGTTTCTTGTCGACGATTAGCTGAATCAAATTTGTATGGCTTGTTATATGAACAAAGCTTAAACCTTTCTGTACACCTTAAATCCATAACAATTGAGTAAATTTATTGAATAATAATATCATACAAGATATTTATCATATAAAAAGTTAATAGTTGTTTATATAAATTGATATGGTCGCTGAAAATACAAGAATATAAACGATAGTTAGTTTTCTGCGCTCATCGTGTTTTAGATTTCATGTTACAGTTATTCTAGAAATAAAGATGATCACTTGGTATCGTGTTCTTACCTGAATGAATACACATATAATATGCATTTATGCTTTTCCGTTTGTATTTCGACGCTGTTCAGAAACATAAAAAACAATAGAAGATCTTTATTTTGACTAATAAAACTACGGGTATGTTAGCAAAGAGCCCTATCACAGAAATACATATGTAAACAAGCATCCTTTTCCATGGACATAACCGATGGTATTATAATCAAGTTAAACAAAGACAATTCAAAGTATATTATTTGGATAATACTGATGTGAAGCACAATTACATGTTATATATTCACAAGTACATCTTGAATATTTGCAAGTAGCTGTTATATATTCACAAGTATATTCACAAGTACATGTTGTATATTCACAAGTATATTCACAAGTAAATTCACAAGTACATGTTGTATATTCACATGTATATTCACAAGTACATGTTGTTAATTCACAATTACATGCTATATATTCACAAGTACATGTTGTACATTCAGAAGTACATGTTTTATAATTGCAAGTATATGTTATATATTCACAAGTACATGTTGTATATTCACAAGTATATTCACAAGTACATGTTGTTAATTCATAAGAACATGCTTTATATTCACAAGTATATGTTGTATATTCACACGTACATGTTGTATATTCACACGTACATGTTGTATATTCACAAGTACATGTTGTATATTTACACGTACATGTTGATTATTCACACGTACATGTTGTATATTCACAAGTACATGTTGTATATTCACAAGTATATTCACAAGTACATGTTGCATATTCACAAGTATATTCACAAGTACATGTTGTATATTCACACGTACATGTTGTATATTCACACGTACATGTTGTATATTTACACGTACATGTTGTATATT
>VMBQ01006916.1:0-45177 GCA_007657795.1 Dreissena rostriformis
ATATTCGATAAAATCGTTTCGCTTCCTTGTTTTGCGTAGGAACCTAGTCAAACATATATAGGTCCATGTTTTTTTCTTCAGTACCGTTTTGGAGGCTCGCGAGAGAATTCAGGGGCGGGTAATCCGGGAGGTATCGATTTCTGGGATTGTCTATATTTGCATGTTCCAGGGCAGTGTACTGTACTATATTTGTAGTTCCAGGGCAGGGTACTGTACTATGATATTTGTATGTTCCAGGGTGGTGTACTGTACTCTAATATTTGTATGTTCCAGGGTGGTGTACTGCACTATGATATTTGTTTGTTCCAGAGTGGTGTACTGTACTATGATATTTGTATGTTCCAGGGTGGTATACTGTTCTATAATATTTGTATGTTCCAGGGTGGTGTACTGTTCTATAATATTTGTATGTTCCAGGGTGGTGTACTGTACTATAATATTTGTATGTTCCAGGGTGGTGTACTGTACTATGATATTTGTATGTTCAAGGGTGGTGTACTGTACTATGATATTTGTATGTTCCAGGGCAGTGTACTTTACTATAATATTTGTATGTTCCAGGATGGTGTACTGTTCTATGATATTTGTATGTTTCAGGGTGGTGTACTGTACTATATTTGTATGTTCCAGGGTGGTGTACTGTATTATATTTGTATGTTCCAGGGTGGTGTACTGTACTATGATATTTGTATGTTCCAGGGCAGTGTACTGTACAATATTTGTATGTTCTAGGGCAGTGTACTGTACTATATTTGTATGTTCCAGGGCGGTGAACTGTACTATGATATTTGTATGTTCCAGGGCAGTGTACTATACAATATTTGTATGTTCCAGGGTGGTGTACTGTACTATATTTGTATGTTCCNAAGTCACTTCTCCCTAAAATTTGAGCCCAGTGTGAGCCCTGAGCTCTAGTTAATGGTGGTGTTTGTTGTCAGGACAGGCTGGTCTTACTGTTTGTTAATGTTGTTGTTTGTTGTCAGGACGGGGGTGGTCTAACTGTTTGTTAATGTTGTTGTTTGTTGTCAGGACGGGGTCGTGGAGGGTCACCCCACATGGGCCATGATCTACTACTGTCTACGCTGTGGGGACCTCAGCGCTGCACAGACTGTTGTCAAGAAGGCAGGGTAAGTAGGACTTCTTTGTTTGGAAGGTTTTTATACCATATGAGCCTTGTTCTGGGAAAATTTGGCTTGATTCAAGCCTGTAAAGTGTCTCCAGATCAGCCTGTGCAGTCTGCACAGGCTAATCAGGGACAACACTATCTGCTTTTTTGGATTTTTTTATTTAAAGAAAGTATCTTCTTAACAAAAATCCAGTCAAGGCGGAAAGTGTCATCTCTGATTAGCCTGTGCGGATTGCGCCCTTTTCCTGGACATTCTTAGCTGCTCTTAGTGGTGTACAAGTCCTAAGTGCATATAGTGCAAGTTATAGGCCAGAATGGCATTTAAACTAGTTTTCCAGTGGGTACCCAAGAAAAACTAATTTCGCAGGTCAAACAAATTCATGGTATTTTGACCTTGATACAAGTTTTTGCCCTTTGTACTAGGTCAGGTTACTACAGAACACCATACAATTAAGTGGCCATTTTCTTCTTGGTCTATAACAATTCTTCAGTGAACATGTGTAAATGTTCAATATTAATATCATTTAAATATATTCAGTTATATGTGAACACCGCTTTTATCCAACAGCTACAAAAATAAACTGCATCTTGTAAAATTGTAACATTTATATTGGGAGTTAATTCTTGGACCCAAACAATTCACCAAACAAATCTTAGACTTAAGACTAATAATAAAGTATATTCTTTAAATAGAAGATGCAAAAATAGCTTTAGTTTTTAGAGAAATTTGGCATTTACCACCTCGAATTACAAATGTACATAGTTCTTTATGGAGGACATTTTAATGCGGGCATAAGCAACATTTAAAGCCTGTACATAATCAGAATGTTTTTTTCTAAGTCAGTTCTTTATTTTTAAGTCTAAGAATAAGTTTGGGAATATGGGCCGTGCTATTGGTAACCATGGTTTTCTCATGCTGATTGCAGCCACCAGCTGGGCGACTTTCCCCAGTTCCTACAGGAGTACGTTGCCAACTCAGACCACAGACTGAGCCCGGGCTCTGAGACGAGACTGCAGCTGCAGTACCGCAGGGTGGTCAAACAGTGTCCAGACCCTTACAAGAGGTACGAGCCTGTGCGTTAAGTGTCATCCCAGATTAGCTTGTGCAATCTGTTCAGGCTAATCAGGGATGACATTTTCCGCTTTTTGTATTTTTTTTGTTTAAAGGAAGTTTCTTCTTAACATGAATCCAGTTTAGGCGGAAAGTGTTTTCCCTGATTAGCCTCAGCAAGCTGCACAGGCTAATCCAGGACGACATTTTATGCACATGCATTAGACTCCATTTGCCTAGAGCGAGACTCAAATACTGCAGCTGCAGAACCGCAGGGTGGTAAAGGAGTTACCGGACCCGTACAAGAGGTACCAGTGTGTGAACAAGCATGTACATAAAGTGTCAGGCTTATCAGGGAAGACACTTTGCACCTAGACTGGGTTTTCGTTAAGAAGAGACTTTGCACGAAAAATTCCATAAAAAGCAGAAAGTGTTGTACCTGATGAGCCTGTGCGGACTGCACATGCATTAAGCCCGGTTTTCCCAGAGAGTGACTCATTTATATGTTGTGAAGCAGTGGTCTGACCAGTTCCACAATATGTATAAGGTCCAGGGCAGTGAACTGTACCATCATATATTCCATCAGATTTGTATGTCCCAGGTTTGTATCTGTACTCACATTACATTTGCATGTTTAAGGGCAGTGTACTGTGTCGTCATATTTGTATGTATCATATTTTTATGTTTCTGGGCGGTGTAGTTGACCCTCGTTATATTTGTATTTTTTAGGGAAATGTACTACAGTACAATCATTTGTGTATGTTCCAGGTTGTCGTACTGAACCATGTGTTGTCTTTCCCAGGGTATGCTAATGTAATACCACATTTGTAAGTTCCAGGGTAGAATAATGCACCACCATATTTGTATGTTCTGATGCTGTGTACTGTACTATGATACTTGCATTTTCTAGGGCGATGTACTTTACTATAGTATTTGTTTGTTCCAGGGCGGTCTACTGTACTATTATATGTGCATGTTCCAGGGCGGTGTACTACACTGAAGAATTTGTATGTTCCAGTGCGGTATAGTTTACTATAACATTTGCATGTTACTGTTCTATAGTATTTGTATGTTCCAGGACAGTGTACTGTACTTTAACATTTATATTTTCCAGGGTGGTGTACTGTACAGAAGTATTTGTATGTTCCAGGGTGATGTACTGTACATTGATATTTGCATGTTCCAGGGCAGTGTTCTGTACTATATTTGTATGTTCCAGGGTGGTGCACTGTACTATATTTGCATGTTCCAGGACAGTGTACTGTACTATGATATTTGCATGTTCCAGGGCGGTGTACTGTACTATGATATTTGTATGTTCCAGGGCAGTGTACTGTACTATTATATTTGTCTGTTTCAGGGCAGTGTACTGTACTATATTTGCATGTTCCATGGCAGTGTACTGTACTATGATATTTGTATGTTCCAGGGCAGTGTACTGTACTATTATATTTGTATGTTTCAGGGCAGTGTACTGTACTATATTTGCATGTTCCAGGGTGGTGTACTGTACTATGATATTTGTATGTACCAGGGCAGTGTACTGTACTATATGTGTATGTTCCAGGGTGGTGTACTGTACTATAATATTCGTATGTTACAGGGTGGTGTACTGTACTATATGTGTATGTTCCAGGGTGGTGTACTGTACTATAATATTTGTATGTTCCAGGGCAGTGTACTGTACAATATTTGAATGTTCCAGGGCGGTGTACTGTATAGTTGGCCAGTGTGACTACATGGAGGATCATGCTGACATTGCTGATAAGATTGACGACTACCTCTGGGTAAAACTGTGTCAGATACAGTTTGATGCAGATGAACGTACAGAAACACTCACACTGCAAAAACTGCAGACCCTTCTATATGAGGAATATGGTATGTTCACAGCAAAATAAATCTAGAACTGTAACTATCGGTGAGATTTGTAATTGGCTTTTGTTGGTCATTTGTCATCAAAATTTATCATTTTAACAGTATATATCCCATTATATATCATCCAGTGTTTGCCCAGAGCATTAAATCACTGACATGTTTGAAATGTTGTAGAGTAAATGAGTTTTCATGATTGGCCTTCTTTGGCATTTGTCATCAACATTTGCCTTTTATAAAGTCTATAAAAGATAGTGTTCTCCCAGATTTTTGCCTAGAGCATTATATCAACGACAAAAACAAAACAGGGTCTTTTGATGTGAAATTTTTTGTAACTATTTCATATTGAAGAGAAGACAAGTGAACTCCTGCTCACAATATGTATTGCCCGATCAAAATGAAATTTGTGTAGCACTTCATTTGAGCACTTCATACGGCCATCTTGTTTTAACCAGTAAAGCATTCTGTAAATGTCAAAGGCGGACTGTTGGAAATTAGTTCTTACTTTGTCAAATGTGGATTATTTTTTTATTCAAAATTCAGACACTTATTTCTCTGTAGAAACATATGAAATTTTGTTATTTTGAAAAAGTTGTTTTGTTATAAATGTATTTCAAAAATTGTTTTTCGTGTCAAAACAACATACAAAAATGGTATCATTACAGACTTGTCAACATAATTTTTTGCCAAACTGGAAAACCAATGTTTCCCTTTCAAGCACTGTAGTGTTCTTGGAGCCGCAATCTGTGAAAACTGGACCTAATGCATGTGCGTAAAGTGTCATCCCAGATAAGCCTGTGCAGTCGGCCATACTTATCAGGGACAGCACTTAACATTTATTGTATTTTTTGTTTAAAGGAAGTCACTCCTTTGTAAAAACCCAGTTTAGGCGGAAAGTGTCGTCCCTGATTAGCCTATTTGGACTGCACAGGCTAAGCTGGGACGACAGTTTATGCACATGGATTAGCCCTTTTTTCCCAGAGGCGCGGCTCCTAATGTTTATCTTTCAAGCACTGTAGTGTTGATTTGGCATGTTTCAGGTGAGAGCCACTTCAATGGCTACCAGCAGCCGTTCCTGTATTTCCAAGTGCTGGTCCTCACAGCCCAGTTTGAGGCTGCCATTGAGTTCCTGTCGCGAATCGAGCGCTTGCGTTGCCACGCGGTGCACGTGGCTATCGTGCTGTTTACCACCAACCTGCTGCAGTGCTCGCAGTCCACACAGGCACAGCTGTGTAAGGTCCATTCGAAAGTAGTGCCTAAAAAGGTCCTTTTCACTTTTTGTTTAAATGTGATTTAGGGATCAC
The DNA here is from genome assembly GCA_007657795.1 of Dreissena rostriformis. Taxonomy (NCBI): domain Eukaryota; kingdom Metazoa; phylum Mollusca; class Bivalvia; order Myida; family Dreissenidae; genus Dreissena; species Dreissena rostriformis. The sequence goes on from VMBQ01006916.1 coordinate 5,354, forward strand.
ACCCATGCTTTTTGTGATTATTTCCTTTATCCTATGTGTGTTTGCAACATTTTGATGCATTTCATTGGGGACTACGTTGAAAGATAAAATTTTGGTTTGCTTTTATTGAAGTACGTGGGTTTTGTTGAAATCTCCCTTCAAAATTCTGTAATCTGAGGATGCTTGCCTTTTGGCAAATTTTACTTTCTTGGAAGTAGCGATACGGTATCTTTTTTATTGCAATTATTGGAAGTGATTGGACAGATCCATCTTTAGAATGGTACCGGTCTTGCAAAATTTGATATATAGGAAAGACAAGAAAAATGCTTTGAAAGTTGTATAATGGGATCCTATGGGAATTGGAATAAGTGTAATCCAAATAAATAAAAGCATGCTAACACGGCATCAGTTCTATTGAAACAAAATGATTCCACTAATATAGACTTCATTGGTAAAAAATTCATCTTTTTATGTTTATGTTCAAGAACACTTGACGCAAATGGAATATATACTTTACTGTACACTCTGTTTAAATAAAATGTACTTATTCAATTTATTTCAATGGCATCAAAAGCGATCACATGTGAAGAAACTATTGTTTATATTACCTTAACATTCAAAACAAAATTCACCATATGTCCAGTGAGTAAGGAGAAACTATATTATTTATTATGCCCCGCTTCGAAGAAGAGGGTGTATATTGTTTTACTGGATGAAAGTCTGTCGGTCTGTGTGTCTGTCCGTAGACCAGTTCGTTTCCGATCAATAACTTGTGAACAGATTGACCGATTGGCTTGATACTTCACATGTGCATTGGCCTTGGAAAGTAGATGACCCCTATTGAAATTGGGGTCACAAGGTCAATGTCACTGTCAAAATAATTGTGAAAATTTTTCCGATCAATAACTCGTCAACAAATTGACCAATTGGCTTGATACTGCCCATTGACCTTGGACAGTAGATTACCTCTATTGAAATTGGGGTCACTAGGTCAAAGGTCAAGGTCACTGTCACAATAATTGTGAAAATCGTTTCTGATCAATAACTCATCAACCAATTGACTGATTGACTTGATAGTGATACTTCACATGTGCATTAGCCTTGGACAGAAAATGACCTCTATTGAAATTGGGGTCACTAGGTCAAAGGTCCCTGTCACAATAAGTGTGAAAATCGTTTCTGATCAATAACTCGTCTACCAATTGACCAATTGACTTGATACTTCACATGTGCATTGGCCTTGGACAGTAGATGACCCCTATTGAAATTGGTGTCACTAGGTCAAGGTCACTGTCACAATAAGTGTGAAAATCAAGGCCCTGTTTTGGGGGCATATGTCTTTGACCTTGGAACTCTTGTTATTACTAATTCATTCGATTCTTTTCACCATCTTTCTAGTGAGTAAGGACCCAAACGATCCAAGCCCTGTGCGACGTCTGAACTTTGCACGTCTGATCATGATGTACACAAGGAAATTTGAGGAAACAGATCCACAGGAGGCACTGCAGTACTTCTACTTCCTCAGGTACATCTTGTTTTCAGGATGCTCTTTTCAGCTGATTTGCCTTCTTTTCAGCTGTTTTGCCTTCTTTTCAGCTGATTATCCCTCTTTCAGCTAATTTGCCCTATTTTCAGCTGATTTGCTCACGTTTCAGCTGTTTTACTAATTTCAGCTGATTTGCCCTCTTTTAAGCTGATATGCCCTCTTTTTTTCAACACATTTTTCGTTTTTAAGCTGATTTGTCCTCATTTGCAACTGATTTGACCTCTGTAGCTTATTTGCATTCTTTTCCGCTGATTTTCCCTCTCTTCAGCTGATTAGCCCTCTTTTCAGCTGATTTTCCCTCTCTTCAGCTGATTTGCCCTCTTTTCAGCTGCATGCCCTCTTTTCAAATGATTTGCCCTCTTTTCAGCTGATTAGCCCTCTTTTAGGCTGATTTGCCCTCTTTTCAGCTGATTAGCCCTTTTTTCAGCTGATTAGAATCTTTTCAGCTGATTTGCCATCTTTACAGCTGATTAGCCCTCTTTTAGGCTTATTTGCCCTCTTTTCAGCTGATAAGCCCTCTTTAAGGCTGATTTGCCCTCTTTTCAGCTGATTAGCCCTCTTTTCAGCTGATTAGCCCTCTTTTCAGCTGATTAGCCCTTTTTTTAGCTGATTAGAATCTTTTCAGCTGATTTGCCATCTTTTCATCTGATTAGCCCTCTTTTCAGCTGATAAGCCCTCTTTTCAGCTGATTAGCCCTCTTTTCAGCTGTTTAGAATCTTTTCAGCTGATTTGCTGTCGTTTCAGCTGATTAGCCCTCTTTTCAGCTGATTTGCCCTTTTTTTAGCTGATTAGCCCTCTTTTCAGCTGATTTGTCCTCTTTTCAGCTGATTAGCCCTCTTTTCAGCAGATAAGCCTTTTTTTCAGCTGATAAGCCCTTTGTTCAGCTGATGTGCCCACTTTTCAGCTGATTTGCCCTATTTTCAGCTTATTTGCCTTCTTTTTAGCTGATTCGCCCTCTTTAAAGCTGATTACCCCTCTTTTGAGCTGATTTGCCCTGTATTCAGCAGATTTGCCCTCTTGTCGGCTGATTAGCCCTCTTTTCAGCTGATTTGCCCGCTTTTTAGTGATTTGCCCTCTTTTCAGCTGATTTGCCCTCTTTTCAGCTGATTCTCCCTCTTTAAAGCTGATTAGCCCTCTTGTCAGCTGATTTGCCTCTTTTCAACTGATTTGCTCTCTTTTCAGCTGATTTGCCCTCTTTTCAGCTGATTTGCCCTCTTTTCAGCTGATTAGCCCTCTTTTCAACTGATTTCAGTCCAGACTGAATTATATTTGATAAATTTTTTGTAATATTTTATGTCTCAAGTTTTTAGCTCCACAGGCCAGAGGCCAGCGGGGCTTATGTCATGGTCCTGTGTCCGTCGTGCGTGCGTCCGTGCGTGCGTTAACTTTTTCTTCAAACATCTTCTTCTCCTAAACTACTGGTCCAATTCTGATGAAATTTCTCAGGAATGTTCCTGGGGTGAACCTCTTTCAAATTTGTTCAAATTTTGCCCCTGGGGTCAAGTTTGACCCTGCCCTGGGGGTCACAAAATTGAAAATTTGCTTATATAAGGCCTATTTTCTGAAAACTTTAAAAATCTTCTTGTCCATTACCATTGGGCCTAGGGCTACCAAATTTGGTATGTAGTGACATCTAATAGTCCTNCTTATTCAATTTATTTCAATGGCATCAAAAGCGATCACATGTGAAGAAACTATTGTTTATATTACCTTAACATTCAAAACAAAATTCACCATATGTCCAGTGAGTAAGGAGAAACTATATTATTTATTATGCCCCGCTTCGAAGAAGAGGGTGTATATTGTTTTACTGGATGAAAGTCTGTCGGTCTGTGTGTCTGTCCGTAGACCAGTTCGTTTCCGATCAATAACTTGTGAACAGATTGACCGATTGGCTTGATACTTCACATGTGCATTGGCCTTGGAAAGTAGATGACCCCTATTGAAATTGGGGTCACAAGGTCAATGTCACTGTCAAAATAATTGTGAAAATTTTTCCGATCAATAACTCGTCAACAAATTGACCAATTGGCTTGATACTGCCCATTGACCTTGGACAGTAGATTACCTCTATTGAAATTGGGGTCACTAGGTCAAAGGTCAAGGTCACTGTCACAATAATTGTGAAAATCGTTTCTGATCAATAACTCATCAACCAATTGACTGATTGACTTGATAGTGATACTTCACATGTGCATTAGCCTTGGACAGAAAATGACCTCTATTGAAATTGGGGTCACTAGGTCAAAGGTCCCTGTCACAATAAGTGTGAAAATCGTTTCTGATCAATAACTCGTCTACCAATTGACCAATTGACTTGATACTTCACATGTGCATTGGCCTTGGACAGTAGATGACCCCTATTGAAATTGGTGTCACTAGGTCAAGGTCACTGTCACAATAAGTGTGAAAATCAAGGCCCTGTTTTGGGGGCATATGTGTCCGACCTCGGAACTCTTGTTTTTACTAATTCATTCAATTCTTTTCACCATCTTTCTAGTGAGTAAGGACCCAAACGATCCAAGCCCTGTGCGACGTCTGAACTTTGCACGTCTGATCATGATGTACACAAGGAAATTTGAGGAAACGGATCCACAGGAGGCACTGCAGTACTTCTACTTCCTCAGGTACATCTTGTTTTCAGGATGCTCTTTTCAGCTGATTTGCCTTCTTTTCAGCTGTTTTGCCTTCTTTTCAGCTGATTTGCCCTCTTTTCAGCTAATTTGCCCTATTTTCAGCTGATTTGCTCACGTTTCAGCTGTTTTACTAATTTCAGCTGATTTGCCCTCTTTTAAGCTGATGTGCCCGCTTTTCAGCTGATATGCCCTATTTTCAGCTTATTTGCCCTCTTTTTAGCTGATTCGCCCTCTTTAAAGCTGATTACCCCTCTTTTCAGCTGATTTGCCCTGTTTTCAGCTGATTTGCCCTCTTGTCGGCTGATTAGCCCTCTTTTCAGCTGATTTGCCCGCTTTTTAGTGATTTGGCCTCTCTTCAGCTGATTTGCCCTCTTTTCAGCTGATTCTCCCTCTTTAAAGTTGATTAGCCCTCTTGTCAGCTGATTTGCCCTCTTTTAAACTGATTTGCTCTCTTTTCAGCTGATTTGCCCTCTTTTCAGCTGATTTGCCCTCTCTTCAGCTGATTTGCCCTCGTTTCAGCTGATTAGCCCTATTTTCATCTGATTTCAGTCCAGACTGAATTATATTTGATAAATTTGTTGTAATATTTTATGTCTCAAGTTTTTATAAAAATTATATGAGCGTTGCTCTGTGACAACAAGACTTAATGCATGTACGTGAAGTGTCATCCCAGATAAGACTGCACAGGCTAATCTTGGATGATACTTTACGCACATGCACTAAGCCTGGTTTTCCCAGAAACTGGATCATTATATGCATTAATAAATTTCCACTAACCCAAATTGCAGAATGAACTATTTTGATTAATTTATTAATGACTCAAGTTTTTATTACAATGATATGTTAGTTAACCCTACCCCCTGTTGTTGTTCCCTGTAGGGACCTGAAGACTGCACAGAATGAGAACCTGTTCTTGACATGCGTCAGTGAGCTGGTACAGGAAACTAAGGAGGTATGTGCCTAGCACCAGTCAGTGAGCTGGTACAGGAAACTTAGGAGGTATGTGCCTGGCACCAGTCAGTGAGCTGGTACAGGAAACTAAGGAGGTATGCACCAGCTTTGTAAGGAGTCTTAAGATTGTCCTAAGTCAAAATTAGTCTTTGAGATTTGAACACCATGCTTTGGAACATTTGCATGGAAGTGCTCTACGATTTGACATTATTATATTGTAATATAGTGGTAGTTTACCATGTAGCTTAGTAATTATGGTAATTAAACATGAGTAATTCGGGTAGTAAAATATACATGTATTGTGAAACATTATGAATCACTTAAGGATAATTTATACAATTTAAGCAACATTCACAGAAACATTACTTTAGATACAAACCTGTTGTTTGATTTCAGTATGAGATGCTCTTAGGAAAACTGATGAAGGATGGAACACGAAAGGTAGGCTACAATCTCCAGTATTTCACATACCTATGGGTGGTAAAGTTTGTAAGACAATATACCAAAATTTAATCTGAAGTATTTACCAACGCTATGAAATACACGTCAAATTTACATTTGAACATTTATTTATATTCTGTCTTGTCAGTGTTTTCAACTGACCTGAGCTTAAAATGCTTATGGGTAAGCAAATATTGTAAGTGACTGGGTTTATGTTAGGAAAGGATGGACAAACATATGATGTTGCAATGCAAATTGAGTGCATGTGTACATATCAGCTGATACATTGTGCTGTATCAGTAGCTGTATCAGAGCTGTATTAGTAGCTGTGTCAGTAGCTGTATCAGAAGCTTCCAATGTTGTGCTGTATCAGTAGCTGTATCAGTAGCTGTATGAGTAGCTTCCAATGTTCTGCTGTATCAGTAGCTTCCAATGTTGTGCTGTATCAGTAGCTGTATCAGTAGCTTCCAATGTTGTGCTGTATTAGTAGCTGTATCAGTAACTTCCAATGTTGTGCTGTATCAGTAGCTTCCAAATGTTGTGCTGTATTAGTAGCTTCCAAGTGTTGTGCTGCATCAGTAGCTGTATCAGTAGCTTCCAATGTTGTGCTGTATGAGTAGCTGTATCAGTAGCTTCCAAATGTTGTGCTGTATCAGTAGCTGTATCAGTAGCTTCCAATGTCGTGCTGCATCAGTAGCTGTATCAGTAGCTTCTAAATGTTGTGCTGTATCAGTAGCTTCCAATGTTGTGCTGTATCAGTAGCTGTATCAGTAGCTGTATGAGTAGCTTCCAAGTGTTGTGCTGTATCAGTAGCTTCCAAATGTTGTGCTGTATCAGTAGCTGTATTAGTAGCTTCCAATGTTGTGCTGTATCAGTAGCTGTATGAGTAGCTGTATCAGTAGCTTCCAAATTTTGTGCTGTATCAGTAGCTGTATCAGTAGCTTCCAAATGTTGTGCTGTATCAGTAGCTGTATCAGTAGCTTCCAAGTGTTGTGCTGTATCAGTAGCTTCCAAATGTTGTGCTGTATCAGTAGCTGTATGAGTAGCTTCCAATGTTGTGCTGTATCAGTAGCTGTATCAGTAGCTTCCAAGTGTTGTGCTGTATCAGTAGCTTCCAAATGTTGTGCTGTATCAGTAGCTTCCAAATGTTGTGCTGTATCAGTAGCTTCCAAATGTTGTGCTGTATCAGTAGCTTCCAAATGTTGTGCTGTATCAGTAGCTTCCAAATGTTGTGCTGTATCAGTAGCTTCCAAATGTTGTGCTGTATCAGTAGCTTCCAAATGTTGTGCTGTATCAGTAGCTTCCAAATGTTGTGCTGTATCAGTAGCTTCCAAATGTTGTGCTGTATCAGTAGCTTCCAAATGTTGTGCTGTATCAGTAGCTTCCAAATGTTGTGCTGTATCAGTAGCTTCCAAATGTTGTGCTGTATCAGTAGCTTCCAAATGTTGTGCTGTATCAGTAGCTTCCAAATGTTGTGCTGTATCAGTAGCTTCCAAATGTTGTGCTGTATCAGTAGCTTCCAAATGTTGTGCTGTATCAGTAGCTTCCAAATGTTGTGCTGTATCAGTAGCTTCCAAATGTTGTGCTGTATCAGTAGCTTCCAAATGTTGTGCTGTATCAGTAGCTTCCAAATGTTGTGCTGTATCAGTAGCTTCCAAATGTTGTGCTGTATCAGTAGCTTCCAAATGTTGTGCTGTATCAGTAGCTTCCAAATGTTGTGCTGTATCAGTAGCTTCCAAATGTTGTGCTGTATCAGTAGCTTCCAAATGTTGTGCTGTATCAGTAGCTTCCAAATGTTGTGCTGTATCAGTAGCTTCCAAATGTTGTGCTGTATCAGTAGCTTCCAAATGTTGTGCTGTATCAGTAGCTTCCAAATGTTGTGCTGTATCAGTAGCTTCCAAATGTTGTGCTGTATCAGTAGCTTCCAAATGTTGTGCTGTATCAGTAGCTTCCAAATGTTGTGCTGTATCAGTAGCTTCCAAATGTTGTGCTGTATCAGTAGCTTCCAAATGTTGTGCTGTATCAGTAGCTTCCAAATGTTGTGCTGTATCAGTAGCTTCCAAATGTTGTGCTGTATCAGTAGCTTCCAAATGTTGTGCTGTATCAGTAGCTTCCAAATGTTGTGCTGTATCAGTAGCTTCCAAATGTTGTGCTGTATCAGTAGCTTCCAAATGTTGTGCTGTATCAGTAGCTTCCAAATGTTGTGCTGTATCAGTAGCTTCCAAATGTTGTGCTGTATCAGTAGCTTCCAAATGTTGTGCTGTATCAGTAGCTTCCAAATGTTGTGCTGTATCAGTAGCTTCCAAATGTTGTGCTGTATCAGTAGCTTCCAAATGTTGTGCTGTATCAGTAGCTTCCAAATGTTGTGCTGTATCAGTAGCTTCCAAATGTTGTGCTGTATCAGTAGCTTCCAAATGTTGTGCTGTATCAGTAGCTTCCAAATGTTGTGCTGTATCAGTAGCTTCCAAATGTTGTGCTGTATCAGTAGCTTCCAAATGTTGTGCTGTATCAGTAGCTTCCAAATGTTGTGCTGTATCAGTAGCTTCCAAATGTTGTGCTGTATCAGTAGCTTCCAAATGTTGTGCTGTATCATAAGCTTCCAAATGATGTGCTGTATCAGTAGCTTCCAAATGTTCTGCTGTATCAGTAGCTTCCAAATGTTGTGCTGTATCAGTAGCTTCCAAGTGTTGTGCTGTATCAGTAGCTGTATCAGTAGCTGTATCAGTAGCTTCCAATGTTGTGCTGTATCAGTAGCTTCCATTGTTGTGCTGTATCAGTAGCTTCCAATGTTGTGCTGTATCAGTAGCTCTCAAGTTTTATAAGTGTCCTAGACCGTAATATATGAGCCTCACTATGAGAAAACTTTGCTTAATGCATGTGCGTAAAGTGTCGTCCCAGATAAGCTTGTGCAGTCTGCACAGGCTTATCAGGTACAACACATTCCGCCTAAACTTGATTTTGTCTAAGAAGAGACTTCCTTTAAACAAAAAATCCCATAAAAGTGTGGTCCCTGATTAGCCAGTGCAGACTGCACATGCTAATCTGGGACGCCACTCTACGCACATGCATTAATTCGGGTTTTCCCAGAGTGTGGCTCATACGTGTCCTTTCACTTCAGCCTGGTGCAATAGACAAGTTCCAGGTGGATACACGTCGTATCCTGGACAAGGTTGCCAGGGATACGGAGAGCAAGGGAGCCTTCGAGGATGCAGTTATGCTGTATGACCTCAGCAAGGTGAGTGAACAGGGAGAAATGGTGCGAGGTGATGACATTCTCAACTGTTTCTTAATATGAGCCGCGTTTTGAGAATATGGGACTTAATGGATGTGAGTAAAATTTTGTGGCAGATTAGCCTGTGCAGTCCGCACAGGGTCTTAGTGATTTTTATGCTCTCCCAAAAAAATGTTTGGGGGGAGCATAAAGTTGCCGCTTCGTCTGTCAGTCCGTCCATCCGTGTGTCCGTCCGTGCACAATTTTTGTCCGGGCTATTTCTCAGCAACTAATGACCGGAATTCAATGAAACTTTATGGGAAGCTTCACTACCAAGAGGAGATGTGCATNTGTACAATGTGACTTCCTTTTGCAGGTATTTAGTATTAAGCTCAGGTATTCTACAAATCTCCGGAGTGCGTTCGGAGGATGCGGGTCTATATCGGTGTTACGTAACTCAGGGAGCTCCCAGTAACCTTAGCAACCGGGACGGCGACGGCGACAATTCCGACGTTGGCAGCAAATACAGCGTAGAGGCGGAGCTTGTCGTTGTCAAAGGTACGGTGTAACCTATGCAGTGTTTTTTATCCCCTTGCCAAATGCGAAGGGATATAGAATTGGCATTGTCCCTCGTCCTTCTTTCGGTTTGTCACCAATTTTTTAAATTGATGGGGGGTTATCAATTCAACAAAGTTGCTTGTTGTAACAATTTTGGGAATGGGGCCGGTCTCTTTGGATTGGGAACAATCACAGCGTTTTGACTAAAATTGGGAAATGAGTGTTATTTTTTTTGCTAACAAATACTTTAATATTAGGAATAAAGAGTTGTGCTTAATTATATTTACTAAGGTTTAATTTAAAGAGCTGTATGGGAATGAGATTTATTTTTATAATTTTTTTTTTATGGAAACCTTCAATTGGGAATTTTTAGGTCTCATTTGGGAAAAATATATACTTTTTTTCAATTATTACGGCCTCAAATTTAAACGAAAAAACAGCAACAACAAAACACTGCTAAGTTAGCATTGTTCTCTTTGTTTTACAATGATCTACAGCAGAGTCATGCATATTAAAGAGTCTCAGGTGAGAGTTGTTTGATCCAAGTCCTGTTACTTTTAACAGCAGCAGGGCGATATTCATGTGGGTGGCATTTATTTAGTTATTTTGCTGGAAACGTTGTCATCAATAATATGACTATTTGTAAATAATGGTGACCAGATTGTGTGTCATGCACACATCATGACAGTTACAAATTGTGTGATATAATACTTTTAAGGGAATGTTAAATATATCTTGAAAAAGCTGAGACTGACTCAATTATTGTCGGAATTGGCTGGCCATCTGTCAAAACTGTGAGATTTGTTTTAACATTTGAGTAGGATGAACATATATTTCTCTAGAAGTTTTTGTGGTGAAAACAAAGCCAAGCCTAATAGTTATATGAAAGAAATTCTTTCTAGAGCAAACTGGGGTATTATTTAGTAATTTACACCTTAACCCTTTCCTGCTCAGAAGCAAAGTGAAAATGGCTGTATGCAAACAGCCTAAAACAAGAACAGCCTGCAAGTAACTTGCAGTCTGTTCAGGTTTTATGCTGTTTGCTGCTCATCAGTACATATCTAAGGTTTGGAAATGAAGACTTTAAACTTGAATCTATTAAGAAAGATCTTTAATTAAATTTAATTTTTCTAAGGGACTACATATTGGTCAAAATGGGTATCTAAGAGGTAAAGGGTTAAGATGTGATATAAATTTTATCCTTCAATGTCAATATCACCAGTTCTGAAAATATATAACGTAGTGATGCAGCTGTTACAACATTAAATTTTTACTTTAATACTAAAAAAAGGAAAAATAGTTTTCTAATATATTGTTTATAAAACATGTTATTGTGTCACCTTGAGACAGGTAGAATCAACACATGTCTGGTTTTAACAGTGTTTTTTTTCGTTTCAATTCGGGACCCATATTCGGCCCCATTCCCAATGGAAAAAAGTATATATTTTTCCCAAATGAGACCTAAAAATTCCCAATTGAAGGGTTCCAATTTTGTTTTTGCCCTGTCCGTTTGTTGGTTTGTTTGTTGGTTTGCACAAACTTTAACATTGGCCATAACTTTTGCAATATTCAACATAGCAACTTGATTTTTGGCAAGCATGTGTATCTCATGGAGCTGCACATTTTGAGTGCTGAAAGTTCAAGGTCATGGTCACCCTTCAAGGTCAAAGGTCAATTATTTGGGTCAAAATCGCTCATTTTGGCCATTACTTCTGCAATATTCAACACAGCAACTTGATATTTGGCATGCATGTTTATCTCATGGAGCTGCACATTTTGAGTGGTGTAAGGTCAATGTCAAGGCCATCCTTCAAGGTCAAAGGTCAAATATTATATATGAGTCAAAATCGCTCAAAAGGGGACATAGTGTTTCACAAACACATCTTGTTTTATTTTTTTTAAGTCTAAACATTTAGTTCATCTCCCATACAGCTCTTTAAGTTTAGTAAGTTACACCATAGTAAATATAATATTGAAAATACTTTTATTATGCCCTCCTTGAAGAAGAGGGGGTATATTGTTTTGCACATGCCGGTAGGTCGGTCGGTCCGTCCGTCTACCAGGTTGGTTTCCGGATGATAACTCAAGAACGCTTAGGCCTAGGATCATGAAACTTCATAGGTTCATTGATCATGACTGGCAGATGACCCCTAATGATTTTGAGGTCACTAGGTCAAAGGTCAAGGTCACAGTGACTAGAAATAGTAAAATGGTTTCCGGATGATAACTCAAGAACGCTTACGCCTAGGATCATGAAACTTCAAAGGTACATTGATCATGACTCGCAGATGACCCCTATTGATTTTCAGGTCACTAGGTCAAGGTCACAGTGACTCGAAATAGAAAAATGGTTTCCAGATGATAACTCAAGAGCGCTTACGCCTAGGATCATGAAACTTCATAGGTACANAGCAACTTGATACTTGGCATGCATGTGTATCTCATGGAGCTGCACATTTTGAGTGCTGAAAGTTCAAGGTCATGGTCATCCTTCAAGGTCAAAGGTCAATTATATGGGTCAAAGTCGCTCATTTTGGCCATAACTTCTGCAATATTCAACATAGCAACTTGGTATTTGGCATGCATGTGTATCTCATGGAGCTGCACATTTTGAGTGGTGTGAGGTCAAGGCCATCCTTTAAGGTCAAAGGTCAAATATATGAGTCAAAATCGCTCAAAAGGGGACATAGTGTTTCACAAACACATCTTGTTTAGAGAGTTATGGTTTCTTTGACATTTTTAAGTTGCTAAACCATCCATCGTATAATTTTGTCCAAAGTTATGCCACTCAAGACGTTTCCTTTTATCTGAATATATAGTGCAATATTGTGACAAAAAAAACTTTGGGGAGCATCACCCGTCTCCGACGGTTTCTTGTTTTACCTGCAAGTCCTGCGTCCTGGACTCACAAAAACCTCTGGGGATGCAAAGTTTCAAATAATGTGAGTCCCAAAATGCATTGAAATTTCTAAAAAAAATAATAAAGTTAAATATTTGGACTCGTTCTTTCAACTCGGGGACTAATAGATTCGCAAGTTATCGAGTCCCAGGACTCAGATGAGAAAATTTGTAAAAATATCACTGCCGGGTCCTCAGTGACAACACTTTCCTACTTAACTGGATTTTTGCTAAGAAGTTCCTTAAACAAAAAACTACCGCAAAAGTGGAAGGGATAGACCCATGCACGGGCTAATTTGGGACAACACTTTATGCAGTGCATTAAGCCCCATGTTCTCAGAGCAAGGCTCAAATATTTGAAGTCAGATTAATTGCCGTTTTAACTTTATACTGTGCTTTCATGTTTGATTGAAGTTATTCTTAAAAGGTTATTTTGTGTGTGATTTTCTGTGAAGAATAAGTCATTGTTGTCACATTAAAAAATCTAAATTGTTGTGGCCTGCATACATGACAACTGACCATGTTCCTGTTACAGAAGCCAGACAAGGTGTTGGAGCTGCTTAACAAGCTGCTGAGTCAAGTTGTGTCCCAGACTGCAGGAAACCAGACAACAAGGGACAGACTGAAGAATCTCTCCATCGGAATAGCTGAAAGGTAAGAACTGCGACAGTTTTTGCAGAACTATTGCCCTCTGTTGTTTTGTCCACTGTAGAATATATAGTGGCTATGTCTGTGTCCATGCATGTGTCATGGGGGCATCAGTGTCTGTGACAGGTCTAGTTCAGACTTCATTCAGCGTACATAACCCACTGTATGGGATATTTAAATGTATTGATATGTGCAGGTAAGATGGGAATAATGCATGTGCATAAAGTGTCGTCCCAGATTAGCCTGTGCACAGATTTATCAGCGATGACACTTTCTGCTTGTGTAGAATTTTTTGTTTCAAGGAAGTCTTTTCTTAGCGAAAATTCAGTTGAGGCCGAAAGTGTCGTCCCAGATTAGCCTGTGCGGACTGCACAGTCTAATCTGGGACAACACTTCTCATGCTTTATGCTCCGTTTTCTCATATGTATTAATATGGTCAGGTATCGCAGTGGTGGTGTGGGAGACAGCAGCAAGGCCAATATGAGCAGTTTCTACCTTATCCTTGACCTTGTGACCTTCTTTGACCTCTATCAGCAAGGTCAGATGGAGGAGGCATTGGAGGTAGGTAGAGTGGAGGCTTGTGTCATTATCAGTGTTTTCCACAGGCCATTTAACGGTCCCTCACTGGGGCGCTTGAATTTCGAAATAAGAGTCCGCGGGGCGCCTGAAATTTTCTGATCAGTGTATTTTGGCAGTTTCTGCAGCTAGTCATTCTTAAGATAAAAGCAATATTGACTTCGCCGAAAATTTTGAAAGCCGATTAAGGATCCTTTGGCGCTTTACCCAAATAAAGCCCGCCTAAAGGCGGAGCGTCATTGTATTGGAAAATCAATATTGGCCAATGAGAGCGCACGATCTGTATGAGCGACAACGATCGTAGGAAGGTCATACTTGCAGTTAAATCATGCAGACGACTTGTGACGTAAATGTAATTGGCACAGAAATCTTGGCCAGTTACTTAGAAGACTGATGATGGCAACCGGCTGTAATCCTCATGGAAAGCGTAAATTTCATGCATAAAACTGTCAAAACATGTATTCGACTCGTAATGCGTTTAAACAAATTATCGTTGAATTCATTACGCAACTGTTTATGTTTTGTTAAAATCTCAAATGAGCATAATTAAATGTGTAATCCGAAACACACTCTCGAATGTCAATGTTTACCCGTTTGCAATCTGAAACACACTTCCGACTGTAAATATTAACGCGACGTAAGCATATTCTTGCTTCAAATAAGCAGTGTCAATTAATTTTGTGTTGACCCTTTTTCGTGTCTCATTAAAAAGGGCGCAAAAATTATGCAGCATGTACAAGGTCGTGTCATTTGCAGGGAAAGCGTGGGTGTATTTAGCGTTGTATAAACAAGCACACATCACGTCAGGGGATTTACGCATGTTCAGTGGCAATATTTCATCAAATTTATAAATAGTCACTTATGCCAAAATTTATTTGATACTTTAGAAAAATGTCAACGTGAGTGTTAAAAGAAATTATTGAACACTTGTATCGTCAATATTTACCAGAAAGTGCTTTTAAAAATGAAACAGGATTATCTCGGGTAATGAATAGAAACTTGAAAAGTAGTAAGTATGCAGTAATAGAGTCGGGTTGATACGGATGTATTGGGGAATCGTTCCAGTCGGGATTTTACTCTCTATGCGGGAAAGTTTTAAAACAATTAAAAAAAAATCTTTATAAATGACTTTATAGCTAGGTTTTTTTTTTGAAGAGTCATAACGCACCATATGACGTCTTTTGACGCTGTTTTACTTAGAGTTATAGCGCACCACAGAACGTCAATTGACACGTTAAATTTTTTAAAAAAATGTCAAGAGGGGACACCCCTCCCAAAGCCACCCTTATCAGCCCCGGGGCGCCTGAAAATAATCCTGTGGAAAGCACTGGTGTCATATTGCCCTTGTGACCTACTATGTAATATGACCTTGTGACCTCTGACCTCTATCAGCAAGGTTAGATGGAGGAGTCATTGGGATAGTAGAGTGACGTCTTTTGTGATATTGACCTTGTGATCTTCTATGTATTATATTGACCTTGTGACCTTCTATGTAATATATTGACCTTGTGACCTTTGTATTGTGCTTGTGCTAAGGTGTTATTAAATACACAACTTATAATTAACAAAGCAAGGCATAACATTTGTCATCTGATAAGTCTGTCAGAAGAGTATTGATTTACATGCCTGCTGACTGTCATTAAGTGAAGTCTGCCTTAAGCGCTTTATTCATTGCATTAAACACTGTTTATGAGGACTGCAGTACATGTTGTACACTAATAGGGACTGTACTTTGACTCAGTACTCTACTGTTGCAGATCATTCGCCAGTTACACCTGCTGCCCCTCACCCCAGACGCAGTGGAGCACAGCGTGAACAACTTCAGAAACTACAATGAGGAGGTAGGATGCCATGGGACTCTCAGTGAATCAAGTTGCATGGGCATTGTATCTCATGTATATGAGCCTCGCTCTGTGAAAAGGGGGTTTAATGCATGTGCGTAAAGTGTCGTCCCAGATTAGCCTGTGTAGTCTGCACAGGCTAATCAGGGACGACCCTTTCCGCCTAAACTGGATTTTCGTCAAGAAGAGTCTTCCTTTAAACGAAAAATACAATAAAAGCGGAAAGAGTCTGCAGACTACACAGGCTTATTTGGGACGACACTTTACGCACATGCATTAAACCCCCTTTTCACAGAATGAGGCTCATATGTTATGGGTCTCTCGGTGAAACAAGTCGCATTGGCATCATATGCTATGGGCACAGCCCATTGTATAGACCGTAGCTTTATTTATTCTCAATACTAAGCATGTGTATATTGGATTGTTACTGTAACGACAATTATTTCAATGTGACAAATGAAGATTTTTATACAAAAACAAAAAATACACAGTGTTAAAATAAATTAAAAAACTTAAGGCTATGAAGTTGAGCTTATTTCTGACAACTGATCAATTTCAAGTACTGGTTCTACCCAAGAAATTGCCTCAATAAGCCTCATTTACAGCCTCACAAGTAAGTTTGAGTGCCAACACACGCAGTATCCAGCATACCGCTGGGAATGCTGTATTTTTTCAGGTGAGGCAATGTCTACCTGATGTCCTGCTGGCGACCATGAATGTTCTGTTCAGTTCTATACTGTTCTGTTCTATACTGTTCCCTTTTGTTCTATACTGTTCTGTTCTGTTTTCAGGTGAGGCGATGTCTACTGGACGTCCTGCTGGCGACCATGAATGTTCTGTTCTGTTCTATACTGTTCTGTTCTATACTGTTCCCTTCTGTTCTATACTGTTCTGTTCTGTTTTCAGGTGAGGCGATGTCTACCGGACGTCCTGCTGGCTACCATGAATGTTCTTCACAGTCAGTACAAGTCTGCCAGGTTAGTTAGTAGAATGGTCATGCCATTGCTCAGAGGAAGTACTTGGGACATGGTAAACTGTATGATTTATCTTGGCCGGTGAACAATTCTGATATTTGTTTACAACATTTCTAGTTGAAAGCTTAAAAGCGATATATATTTTTAATGGATCTGTGACTTTCATTGAGACAGTTTTAACTTGTAGGGCTTGTATTTCAATTCTAGAAGTTTTGATCTTTTAGCTGTGAAAATGCATACACAAAATGGATCTCCTAACTAAAGCATCTTAACCAAGGCTTGAACGGAATGAAAAATAAAAAAAAGGCATTGTTTTTATTCATTAAAGAAGTTAGAACACGAACAGTAATATTTTCTTTCTTGTGTTGTATATATATGAGCCTCGCTCTGACAAAAGGGTTTTTATTCATGGGCGTAAAGTATCGTCCCAGATTAGCCTGTGCAGTCCACACAGGCTAATCAGGGACAACACTTTCCACTTTTATGAAATTTTTTGTTTAAAGAAAGTCTCTTCTTAGCAAAAATCCAGTTAAGGCGGAAAGAGTCATCCCTGATTAGCCTGTGCGGACTGCACAGGCTAATCTGGGACGACACTTTACGCACATGCATTGAACCCCTTTTTCAGGCATAAAGATATACTATACCTCAATGTTTCAGGAACACTGCACCTCAGAGTCCACTGGTACGAGGCAAGAACGCAGATGGAGGAAAGGATTCGGTGAGTAGTATACTTTTGCAAAGGAATGTAAAAATGGCCTATGCAACCAACATAAAACCAGAACAGCCTGCCAGTAACTCGCAGTCTGTTCAGTTTTTATGCTGTTTGCTGCTCATCAGTACCTCAGGGTTGGAAATGAAGTCTTTAAAACTTAAAACTTTATTAACAAAGGTCTTTAATTATACCCCCATTACCATTGGTAATGGGGCTATATAGGAGTCACTTTGTCGGTCTGTCGTCCCAAAATTTCATCCGATCTTCACCAAACTTGGTCAGAAGTTGTATCTAGATGATGTCTAGGTCAAGTTTGAATATGGGTCATGCCGGGTCAAAAACTAGGTCACGGGGTCACTTAGTGCGTTTTAAACCGAAAGTCAGTCCAGACTATGTCATTTATCGTTAGATTTTAAAATCTTTTTGTACATTTGTTCACCATCATTGGACGGTGTGACGCGCAAAAGAATTTAGTCGATATCTCCAAGGTCAAGGTCACACTTTGAGTTCAAAGGTCAAATGCTTGTCCGGGCCATAACTATGTCGTTATTGTGAGATTTTAAAATCATTTGGCACATTTGTTCACCATCATTGGACGGTGTGTCGCACGAAAGAATTACGTCGATATCTCCAAGGTCAAGGTCACACTTTGAGTTCAAAGGTGAAAAATGGCCATAAATGAGCTTGTCCGGGCCATAACTATGTCGTTCATAGTGAGATTTTAAAATCATGTGGCACATTTGTTCACCATCATTGGATGGTGTGTCACGCGAAAGAATTACGTTGATATCTCCAAGGTCAATGTCACAGTTTGAGTTCAAAGATCAAAAATGGCCATAAATAAGCTTGTCCGGGCTATAACTATGTCGTTCATTGTGAGATTTTAAAATTACTCGGTTTATTTGTTCACAATCATTGGACGGTGTGTCATGCGAAAGAATTACGTCGATATCTCCAAGGTCACACTTTGAGTTCAAAGGTCACAAATGGCCATAAATCAGCTTGTCCGGGCCATAACTATGTCATTCATTGTGAGATTTTAAAATTACTCTGTACATTAATTTTGTTCACAGTCATTGAATGGTGTGTCATGCGAAAGAATTCAAGAGTTCAAAGGTCAAAATGGCCATAAATAATAATGGAATAATAATTCTTAAAAATTGCCATAAATTAGCTTCTCTTGTTTTGTGAGACAGCATGCAAAATATTCTGTGTCAATGCAGCATGTGGGGGTATACGTCTGTGATAAAGCTCTAGTTTAATTTGATTTTGTAACAGACTACTGCATACTGACGGGTCAAAGTGCGTATCAAACTGGCAATGGGTTAACTACTAATGTTTATGCATACAAATATAACTATGAAAAGTTATAACTTCAACCTACAATTTATTTCACTTAAAAATATGTAAAAGCTAATTCATGAACTACTATGGCATGCTAGATTTAAGATAATAATTTTTAAACCATTTTAACTTTCAATTGATAAGTATGTCTTTATATATGTGTCTTGTTAATTCCTCTTGTTCCTTATTTGAGAAAGATTGCTCCATTTTAAACTCAGTTGATATGTTTGTCTGACATATTTTAGATTGAGTCGCGTTCTTGGAAAACTGGGCTTAATACATGTGTGTAAAGTGTTTCCAGATTAGCCTGTGCAGTTCTTTGTCTGACATGTGTCTGAATCATGTTCCCTCGTTCATTGCAGTACTTGAGCTACCTGCGCAGCCAGGCAAAGGCACTGATCATGTTTGCAGGCATGTTGCCGTACCGGTTGCCAGGGGATACATACGCGAGACTAGTGCAGGTTGAGGTGCTCATGAACTGAGGGGCTGGGGATGGAGTGAGGGGAGTGGGCTGGCACTGCAGGGGTAGGGGAGAAGGGTGATGTTGTGGGGCAAAGGAGAATATACCACTGTTTGTGTTCTGCAGGATTAATAACAGCATCTTAATGCTTGTGAATTATTTAGTCCTGGATGGAAAGAAAGAACATGTTATGTTAAAGGAATGCTATGTTTTGATAGTGCTTATAGCAACAATAAATTGTTGTCATTGTTGTGCTCGTTGGTATCACATTTTGTGGATGAAATGATTGATACCATTTTATCCAACAATCCCTTTATTTTGTCTTAATTTTGTCACAATATGACATGTACAATTAAGCGTCATTTTTCTGGAGTTTTATATGACAGCACTGTTAGCTAGTTAAGAGTTCTACAGAACTTAATCGTGATTGGTTTGCGGATCTTATTAAGTCAATATGCTTATCAACAAAACATGTATAGAGGTAATTTGACCATGGTATGTAAATGTAATTTAGATATTGCACTCATCTGCTAAATAGGATAAACAATTTTACATTGTGGAGAGGTTGAAATCGGGTCAAAACTTTCGTGTTATAAACTTGTATTATTGTTGTTCATTATTACCGAAGAATACAATAAAGAGAGAATGAAAATGTCAGTATTTTGTTGATATTTTTTTTTAATTCCTGTTCAGAACAATTGAGAGGAAAACCAGTGACACTAGCATGTATGACAAATGTACTTACCGGTATATTCAATAGTGTTATTGCCTTTTTTACAACATGCTCTAAAATCCAGAGGCAATTACAAAGTGCTACTTTTAACATCTTTGAGATCATGTTTTATATTGCTTATTTATATCATGCATTATTGTGCAGGTGATTACTAAACCTAACACATTTACAAAAAAGATAGTGAAATATTTTGATTCATTGTTACACGTGACAACCACAGGCTGTGTGTCATTTTTCTTCATGCAGTTTTAGATATTCAAGTTTGTGGACGGGCCATAAAGTCAGCTTATTATCTTTTATTTCATTATCTATTTTTTAGAAATCAGCGCCACCATAACGCAGTCATTTTCATTTTACGTTGCATTGATTGAACTATTGAGTGCCGAAAAGATCTTTTTCAGTTGATCCATCGGTAACTTGAAGATTCAGATATGCTTTGCACAATGATGGCTGAAAGTGACTTCGCGGGTGTGGGCTAACTTCCGGTGGCTGCCACACTGATCTTGACGGTGCTATGCTCCAGGCTGCAAATGTCCCGGTGTCCGCGCGCCCAGGCCTTCTTCTGGCACGCCGTGGAGCAGTACCACGCCTTCCGGCAACGGCTGCAGCCGGGGAACTTTCGGTCGTCGCAAGCAACGTTCTTGCACTCTGTGCATGTGTTGCTATCGTCGCCCTCGAACTGACAGCGTCTGCAGTTGCACCAGAAGTTGAAAGACTTGTAGAGCCACGCGCGACGCAACTTCCGCGGCATGGCGGTGTCGATGTACGTTGTGAAGAGCTCGTCGCCCGGCTGGATGTGACGTCGTACTCGCACATGCACCTGGAATAGATCAGGTGTTTACTTTTACACTATGTATTTAATAACACTTTAAAACAAAAAAGTCACTATGAACATTTTAAAACTTATTTTCAACCACAACCCTTTGTCTTTCTACTTATTTAGACCGATTAATTAGCCCATGTCACTATTAACACTCTAAAAGGAATATTTTTTACTAGTATGGAATGGCATGGTTTTAACATGCTGGGCTCATTCCGACAAGAACTAGTTGTACAGTATTTGCTTACAGATGTGCAGTAAAGAGTGAGAGCAAATATGTATGAAGCTGAGTTCGTGAATAAGACTAGGTATGAAATAAAAACAAATGAAGGTTTATTTATAATTAACGTAACGACGCCATTTAAGTTGTGATTACTATTCAATAAGCTTGAACATAAATTAATTGTTTGCCGAAGATGTCTTTCCCAAAAAGCTTTGTATGTCATTTTTTTCTTTTAAATTCACTCAATCGGGGAGAAAATATTGGAACAGTTATCAAGTACCGCCGGTTTGCTGTTGACGTAGCCGTCCATGACGTAGACGTTGTTGTCGCACGCGTGGTTTAGGCAGGCGTGCAGCGGGAACATGCCGGCGAAAGAGACGCCGCCCGACCGATCGTTCTCTTCCATGAACCGCAGCAGGCGCAGTGCCCGGATGTCCGCGGTCTTCACCAGGTTGTCCATGAAGGCGGCCTTGGGCGTGACGGAAGCGGCGAACGCCTGCAGGTTGCACGTGGCCTGGTAGTAGCGCGCCTCAAACTCCGCCTCGCTGATTTTGTAGCTGAGGGTCCCGTCGCACGCCTCGAATATCCGCTGCATCAGCTTGAAGATTTCTGGCATCTTCTGTGCCGCCGACATGGAGCCGTAAGAAATAAATCTGCAAGAAACAAACTGTAATTTGTACTTTTTTATATATATTTGTAAAATGTAGACAATGTTCTTCCTTAAATCTGTGATTTTAATGACGGCTTGTATAAATCATATTTTCCCATCCCTCGTTCTTAGTTCTAATTGTATCATGGAGTAATCACAATTCATACCGCCATTATAAAAATAATATATTTGATTTTGATACATCCAACAATAATAAGGTTTTCAAATAATTATACTTCTCCCGCCGACCAATGATAAAGATTACTAAAACATAACGCAGACGCCGTGCTAGACAATCCTAAAGACCCGTACTTGCGGAAGGGCATCTTTGCCCGCGCCCAGATCTCCGTATCCGGCTCCGTGACACCCCTCTCCTCCATGAGCCGTTTGGCCTCGGACGCGATCATCGCCCAGATCTTAGCAAGCACGATGGGGCTGTACTGACACACCCACAGGTCGCACCACTTGCCCTTCTCGTCCCGCCCCTGGCCCTTGTTGTCGATCATGTCGTACAGCTCAACGGCCGCGGGGTTCACGAAAGGGCACATGACGCGGTGGTAGCGGTACCAGGCCTCGTGGCGGCAGTTCTCGCTGCAGTAGCGCTCCCTCTGACATCCGCTGCACGTGACGCCTCTCACATCCGGCCAGTGCTCGCTGGCGAACGTCTGCAGATCCTCCGGAAGTGATGCAAACGTGGGGCCGAAGAACTGCTGCACTGTGACCATGGAGTTGCCACAGTGACCGCACGCCGGAAGTTGGATGCAGCTGAGCAACTGACCGAGGACTACTGGTGTGTCGTCAAACGCGTTCTCTTCTGTAAACCAACAAGGAATCACGAGCTCGTACATACAGAATACTATGTAAGTGTCTTTGTGTACATGAATTTATCCGACGTGTTGAAGACAGATGTACATGATTTGCCGAGCCGTGTAAGCCTTTCGGAGACGAGTCAGATACATTCAAGTACACACAGACACTAACATAGTATTCTTGTTATCCTTCAATATTTATTTTTAAAAAATCTTTGTTGAGACAAACATCAAAATATTTGCGTTAGTGTAAAAAATAATAGTCAAGGTAAACAGACTTAATTAACTGAACAATGCGTGGGATTATCAAAAGTATGTGTGATTCTTCCCGGTTACGCCACGCGAAATAGCCCTCAATATATCCACGCAGAAGCAGAGTAACAAGACAAAATATCCTTATATGCCTCGATTCAAATATAATCGGCATTCCAAGCGATACACACTGAGTAGAATATAGAAGGTTTTGTTCAAACTTAAGTTCTTGTTTTACCAAAGCAAAAGATCAAAAACAAAGATGGCTGACGATGTAAATGTAGTAGCAGTGTAAAGGCAGGTAGCACTGTAAAGCACAAGTTCACACGACACCTATAGTTTTCCTTCTATAAAATCAGTTAGCTGTAGGATAAAAAATCAACTCATAAAATGTGTGTGGTACATGAATATAATCATAGGCGGAGGCGGATCCAAGGGGTGAGGTGCGGACGCGGCGTACGCCCCCCACCCCCCCCCTAAAACCGCCAAAGTAAAGTCAATTAATTGATGTTTCACACTAAACTAGATCTAAATCACCTATTTAAACTCATTTTTCTTCTTTTACGTACACAACAGTTCACACTTATCACAGACAATCGCTAANGCTCATACCTTAACAAATACGCACAAGAATTATATAATAGGGCTGCGAATAAAACCCACGATCCTCAGATGTGTAGTATGTCGCTCTTCTGAGCTAGCCGATAAAATACGATCGAAGACAACTAAAGGTTATTTCGGCAATAACTCACGTATAAATATTAAGGGCTTACTCTGCCATTCGCCATATTCGACATGGCTACACATTAGCTTATTCGGCTACCGAAATTTATATTTTGATGCAACATTGTCTTCTTAAATACGCAGCGAAATAAGAAAAATGTCTACATGTATGTTGTACGGTTAATTTGGCTATGAACATGTTGAGTAAGGGGAGCCCTGATTTCAAAATAAATACAAGATTGGTCATAGGTAAAGGCTCAAGCTAGTTGCAATAATCCAACTCCCAGCTATTGACTCTCCGGGTCGCTGAGCTGTACGTATGTACAAAAAAAGCTCAGAGCATTCAAAAAGAACTTTATTGCCAAACCTGGTTCTAGCGACTCGGTGGCCACTACCGCCCGACCGTAGTCCGTGAATTCCACCTTGACCGGAAATTCGGATGTGAGGGGTCCGTATATCCGGTCCACGCGCACCTGTTGGAAGAGAGTCGCCGCCTCGAGGTCGTTCCTACGGTCCGATTGCGGCACCATTTCCGTTGCCTTCCGCAGCCAGAACTCCGACATAACCGGAAGCTTCAACTTCTTAAGGAGCTTTCCTACAACATATGGCTGTATCTATATATGAAAAGCAACTCACTCACGTTTTAATGAAATAAACTCAAGAAGTAGTTGTATTGATTCGTGATTCATGGTACGACAGTTTATAAATGGTATATGTATATTCTTGTAAATACGTATACGCTCTTATTAAATGGCCATACCGTCGATCTTTCTCGTGTGCAGAGACCCAATGTTCATTGTCCTCAAAAATTAATACGTGTCGTGTATGGTGAGAAGACAAATCGGATGCACTTACTTCATAAATCTTAATAAACAGACTGCATGGATATTATATAACATATGTGTTGTTGTCGATACGCACATTTTAGTTATAGTTCGATCGATTTTTTAGGAGAGTGGGGGTGAGTTTCTGGTCATGCGTGGAGACATGCTTAGGACGGGGTTGTCACACTAGCCTTGCCTCCCAGTTTCCACGCTTCCACAAACCGGAACGGCTTTGGAATCATAACAAGGTTCTTCAGCGCATTTGCCGGCTCATCCAAATCATCAAACACCATGGCGCGCATGTGCAGCAGACGATAGTTGCCCGGATCTTTGCCCAGAGCCACGTGACAACACTGGAGAGCCTCTTCGAGGCGTCCGTCCTTTTGCGCGTTATACGCCATCACGCCGAACGACGCTGCTTCTTTGCGCTTCGACAATGGCACATCGGCTGGCTTAACGATATCCGCTATGTCTATTGTGTACTTCTTCAGCAAGATCTCTACTTCGTGTTTCCACAGTTCGTCATCTCCTGGGTACACGTCCTGAGAGCACAGCTCCACCGCCTTGTAGGTCTTCTCCGGAATCGCCTGCGCTCTCTCGTCGTAGTCGCACACGATCTCGTTCTGTAGCTCCCGCAGACTCTCCACGATCTTCTCATTCTTCGGCTCTAGCGTCAGCCCGTCGTTCATAAATCTGTAACTCTCTTCGAACTGTTTCAGTTTTAGCGCCGCCCTTCCCGCAGCTATAAGGGCCGGAACGTGTTTGGGTTCGAGCCTCAGCGCGGACTTGGCGTCCTCTAAGGCCTGTCGGTAGAACCCCTTCTCGGAGAATAGGCTGGACCTCTCCAAAAAAAGGTCGGAGTCAGTCTTTGCAACGCCTATCACGGAGGAGAGCGCTACTATCTTCCTGTCGAGGTCTGTGAAGTCATCCATTGTGCCTGAAAATATACGTGGTAGTGTAGATGAGTCGCCTCAGATAGAGTCACAATGAATTATAATGAGGTTAAGCCATTTTTGATACCACCTAATACATGTATAGGAATCAGGTGGCTAAAAATAAGATAATATAGGTAAAGATCTAGCAAAAAAAATCATGTTGCCCCTCCCCACACCCACGTAATCCCCCGTGACAGGTAAACACAAACAGTGTGAACATCCTTTTAAAAGTAATACATTTTTGAAAATATTCAATAACAAATGAAAAGACTTTGCTAACAAGCCTTAATAACCCGTGTTACACGCGAGTTATTTTTTATTACGCAATAAAAAGTTTCAAGGGACTGTTCGACCTCATCCCCCCCCCCCTGCCCGTNTAAAATCGTTCATAAACCGCTCGTTTGAAATACAAGCATCCCCGACCTCAACACAGCAAAGTTTAATATATAGTTTAAGATCTTATTTCGTATGGATTTGTTTTTTTCGCCTGATTATATGAAGTTACGACATGAAAAAAATAGTTATCATAGTCCCTCGTTCAATTAACCAAGTTCTGGTGCAAAACGTCTTTTTATTGGACGATACAAAAACGTGTGATCGAAAATTTCTTTATCAAACCATTTAGCAACGTGAACAAAAATGTTTGTATGATATCATACATAGGGCAGAGTTCTTCGTTGTGTACGTAAGTTAATAGCGAACAATATTAACCCCGGAATAATAAATATAAGGATGAGGCCAAACAACGTGTCGTTTGTTTCAGACGACTAACACGACCGACCAAACTTGTTGGTGCCGATCCTAACCCTTTGCATGCTGGGAAATTTGTCGTCTGCTAAAATGTTGTATGCTGAATTTCTAAAATTAGCATTTTCTTCGATTTTTTTTTCTAAAGAATACTATCAGAATAGCAAACAGTTTGGATCCTGATGAGACGCCACGTTCTGTGGCGTCTCATCTGGATCCAAACTGTTTGCAAAGGCCTTCAACATTCGGTTCCAGCACTGAAAGAGTTAAACTATTTTCTGTGTTATTCAAGGTGGACGCTCATTATGATACGTCCGAACCTTTAATTGGCTAAATTAACTTTAAAACATACTTGTACTTATAAGTTAAACATGTTGAAAAGAGATTTGGAATATGTCTACCTTGTAGTATATTAATTTAAGTGGGAAATAACTTGTGTATCATAAAAAATCATTAAAGTATAAAATAAAAGGTCAGCCGACCTACCGATATTTTTGGCGAATTTAGTGGAAACAAACAAATGTTTCGACTGGAAAATTAGAATCATCCGTTCGTATTTATAATTGTGGGAGTTTCGAGACAAAGATCTCCAGAAAAATAAAAGAATGTTGCACATAGAATCTCAACAAGATAACCTGACCCTTCTTTAGGCTTACTCCTCTTTATCAGCATGCTGTACATTATTTAACCTTGATTTTTCTTTCATTTTGATACCACAAATCCGTATCTAAATCCAATCCAATCCTCATCCCACAAATATAATTTAACATCATACAAGTATTAAAAAATAAACAAATAAGATGACGTACTAACCTACCTTCAACAAATAACCTGTATGCAGTTTACTCCGATATCCCTCCAAGCACACACATACACACAGACACCTATATGCCCTACACAGTGAGTGTACCTGTGGCATCTCGACTCTGGGAACGTATCAGTTTCCAAGGCAACCACGTGCGGTTGCGCGCCCCAGCTGGCAGACACGTGTTTCATGTTAAACTGTGGCGCGTGACACCACAGGGCGTAGCGTCCGTCGCCTGATAGGGATCTATCCAGCACTCAACATGATTACATAATAGCGCCATTACAATGCTGCGACTGTAATACAATCATTTGAATATACTAGTAGTTGTTCTAGTCAGTGATACTTTTTGTATTTGTTATAACAGTCGTTGCATATGATGACCATGATTATCACAATGATGATAACGACGACGACGACGACAACGATGATGGTGACGATGATAATAATAGTTATAATAATAAATTCATCAAATTTTGTTAAATAAACTAAATGGGGTACAATGGCTTCATGAAACAAATACTCAATCTAGTATTTAACATTTTGTAAATGACTTTATGAAATAAATACTTTCTCTCCCAAAAATTACAGAGCATTTATTTGGACATAAAGTGATTTTTTTTTTAATACTCACTCCAACCAAAGATCTAACAAGATATGATGGATCTTTGCTCAAATATTAAAAAGCCTAAATTGAATTACTAAAATGTTTTCTCCAAAATAAAATATAGAAATTGAGACTCGCTCTGTGAAAAGTGGGTTTAATGCATGTGCGTAAAGTGTCGTCCCAGATTAGCCTGTGCCGTCCACACAGGCTATTCAGGGACGACACTTTTAACTGCTAAGATATTTTTTGTGTAAACAAAGCCTCTTCTTAGTTAAAATCCAGTTTAAGCGGACAGTGTCGTCCCTGATTAGCCTGCGCGGACTGCACATGTTAATCTGGGACGAAACTTTACGCACATGCATTAAACCCCCTTTTCACAGAGCGCGGCTCATATAGAAATACTATGGAGAAATATCATAATGGTGTAAATAGCCTATAGAAAGGTAAATCGGATGCATGAGATAAATTATGAGAATAGATATAACTGAGTTAAATACCGGTAGGTTTTGTGTGATAGATTGGTTTAATGGCACGCGTAAATTGCTATCGCGGTTATTGTTTTTTTTAACATGCTCAGTATGCGTTTCTTTATAAATCGATCTGGCTTCGAAGACACTTTACGCACGTGCATCAAGCCCCGTTTTCGCGTTCTGGCTTCGAAGACACTTTACGCACGTGCATCAAGCCCCGTTTTCGCAACGCGAGGCTCAAATGCTCTTGGTCCAAATCTGTGTCGTTTACAATCTACTACCATATTCGGTGTTTCACCTGAACTGAGGCGGTATACGACAAGTTAAAATGTACAATATCCGATTTCCCAATGTAAACCATTTTATATAAGTGAGACAAACATCAGATTGGTAAAAGTTATTTATTATTAAGCCAAACAACTCATAATCGCGACATTATACTAACACGGATTCCATTTTTATGTGTATACATGTTAAAGAAGCGATGCTAGTGTTCCTAACAAGAAATGTGCATATATTTATGAATCGTGTCTAGATAAAAATAAACATACGCTTTTTAAAATACAACGTACACAACCTGGCTATTTTAATATTTTTTTCCTTCCGTATTATTATCTGTACTGGGCTCGTGGGCAAGAACCAGCCGTCCAGTTAGCTCAGTTGGTAAAGCACTGTGATAGTATTCGGAAATCCACACCGGCACCGTGAGCAGTTTTCCTGCACAGTTTACTTTAATGGTGTCACAAGTAAAGGGCAGCAATGCCCTAAGGTAATCTTAAAATTTTAAAGAAATGAGAATTGTGTTGTGAATGGGTAAGAAACAGCATCTCGGTTTAGCTCAGTTGGTATTTAGCTAATAAGCGTACCCAAGCGTAAGAAAGAAATCACTCTAAAAAGTAGTACAGTGGTGAAACTTAGGTTTAAAACAATTTTTTCTGGTCAGCTAGACCAACGAAAAACATCCAAAAACTCTATCAGGAGAGAAATTCTTGTTCTAATCCACTACTTTTTTTTACCGAAACAAACAGTAGACATACAATTATTAAAACTGGGATCAACGCAATGGAGCGGTCAATGCGAAGCATTAGAGGTTTAACCGGCTTGAGGGTTAGCCAAGCCTTTCACTTAACCCAGAGATAATCACAAATCAAACGCGCGTCTAAAACGATCTCAATCAATTGTACATATGCAGACAGAAAATGAAATCATGAATGCATATATAGCGTGACGCGTTAATCTAATACAACAAACATAAATTAGAGTACTAGTTTCGTAACTATCTGAAATATATTAAAATTTAAAACGATTTGGGGAAAGGGCTTATAGGTTATTAAGAGACCAAGTAATATGGTCCCTCAATAAGTAATGTGAAGCCTTCTGGTAAGCGATGTATCTACAGACACTTGTCAAACAACCAGGTGTAAGACAGATCCTAAATAAGTTTCATCTACATAATAAAAAAGCTCTACTGCTCTGAGGACAGAAATATGATAATATTGAAGATATTTTCGGGGATACGTTCTACTGCACCAACATAGCACACCTCTTTTTTAAATACTGTTTTAGTATTTAATTTTATAAACATTGAAGATTCAAAAACTCTATCATTAGAGAAATTCTTGTTCTTCTCCACTACTTTTACAACACAAAAACAACCACAAACATAAAATGATTAAAACTGGGATTACCGCCTTGGGGCGGTCAATTCAAAGAATTTTGGGTTTAAACCGGTTTGAGAGCTAACCGAATCTCATATACATTGCATCAACACAGAAAATCTAACTTTTGTAGCATTTAATGAAACAAACAATGAAACGCCAGAAACGTTCAGGAGAGAGACTCTTGTTCTTATCAAATACTTTTATGTTTGTGAGATAAAGTTGTGTGTAGCCTCGTTGCCGGAAGTTTACATTTGTTTGAAAATGGCGGTCTACGAAGTCTTCTCGCATCCCGAACTGAGAAGATACCGCACTACACTCTGGTCCGGGGCTTCGATCATCCTCATTTTCACACTTTTCCTCACCTGGGTTCCACCTATATTTATTGTGTACAGAAGCCAGGGTAAGAATCCTTTTGTTATGACGAAAAACGCATTTGTACGACAAAACAAGTCGAATCTTGAACCGTTAGCATCGGTAATAAGTGGGTGGGGAAACACATAGTTAAATCTGCTAGAAAATAATCCTGAATAAAGGTCAACGTCCGTCTTGGTTAAAATAAGATGATATTTGGATACTAACATATGTTGTATTACTTTTAGACAGGTTTCCCTTGGATTTTGTTAAGGCACAGGGTCATTTACAAGTCCATGAACGGACTCGCATTTTTGCTGTGACGTCTCTGGGTTATGCATGCCTTCATAAACACAACTGCTGTTCTCTGCAGCTGATCAGTGCGCATCCCTTAGCAGACGTCGTTCATGACAAATTTAGGAAAGCAACGAATAAACTTTAAAAACACATTAAATTTACCTGAATGGCAACCTATGGACATTATCCTTTGCATGCACCCTAAAAAAACACAATGATGTTTCAACATTTATTCTTGTTGACATTTGTATGTCCCCTTCTTCGAAGAAGAGGGGGTATATTGTTTTTGGCCTGTGTTTCTGTCATTCTGTCCCAAAACTTAAACCTTGGTAATAACTTTTGCAATTTATTGAAGATAGAAACTTGATATTTGGCATGCATGTGTATCTCATGGACCTGCACTTTTTAAGTGGTGAAAGGTCAAGGTCATACTTCAACTTCAAAGGTCAAATATATGGGTCAAAATCGCTCAAAAGGGGGCAAAGTGTTTCTCAAACACATCACTTGTTATGTTGAAATTTGGAACAGTGTAAAATGTTCGGCATCGTTATCGACTAAGGCTACATCACAAATCACAATATGCAAAAGATTAATGTTATGCCACCTAACCGATATTATAGCGACACTTTAAGTCGGCAATGTTGCGACAGTTTTAATAATTATGGTGCCATGTGGATAGAGAGTACTAAAGAAAAAGAAAGAAAATAAAAAGCAATTATTTTGTGATTTAATGCATACATGCCATAAATTTTCGGACCAATTCCGGGACATTGTGCTCAATTTTCCGGGACTTGAGCCGATTTTCCGGGACATGTATACATATAGCGATATATGAAGTCATATATGTATTTTTGGTACGCATTTTTTCGCGATATCCAATTAGTTAAATTACGTATGTAACTTACCTGGAATAAACAAATTTAACATCCATAAGATCAATGCACAAAAAAAAACATTATTTAAACAAGAAGAATAAATTATAATTAACTTTGTAAATTGCTTAGTCCGAAAGCTTATCCGAAATACACAAGATATATTAACGTCAAATTAAACATTACTACTTCCGTTTCTAGATATAAGCCACGTGTTTTTCGTGTAAGAAAAGAGCGCATGTATATAAAAATGAGATGGTTCAGTGCTGATTTAATTTTCAGTCACTGTACACTTAAAACGTGGACTGCGTGTAACACGGGTGATGAATGCAGAAGTTGTCATGGGTGGCACGTGCGGTGTAAGCTATGACGTCAAACTGTTACAACTTACATTGTATGCACTGAGCGTAAAGGCGTGTTGTTTGTCGCATTATGAGTGTGAATGAATCAGACACCGCGAAAATCCGGTTGAAACTGGATTTATTCATGAATGTGCATCGCATAATCCGTTAAAACTACACAGCCATCAAATTTGAGCATGCCAATTCACAACGAATTATTCACCCCTTTTGTTTGACTGTGATTGCGAGACAATCGACAAGATTATAGGACCCCCCGTTAATTGATCGATTTTGACGCGTAGCGTAATTGCCTAATCGGACAGGCAATGCTTTGGAGACGACGCAATATTAGTGGCAAGCACAGATTTGCATGCTAAGATAAGGAACATACAGGTTTTAATAAAAACCGGGACATTTGACAGATTTCTGGGACTGTGGGACAGGGTATGCATTTCCGGGACTGTCCCGGACGATCCGGGACGTATGGCATGTATGTTTAATGGTACCATTTGCATGGGTTTGTGGTTTAGACAGGTAAACATCAATAAAAAAATTTGCAGTTTCAGTGTTCCTTGTGTTCAAATCACCTTGCATCAGTGATCTAATTTTGCACCTCTAGAAAATAGACAGCACATTGCAACCCTTTGAGTTATAAAGCTGAGAGTTGAATTATTGCAACTAGGTCATTTATCCCTAGTTCACAATGCATTTAAGTTTAAAGAATATTTAACCAGAGAGCTTTTCATCAGGATAAGTGAAATTCTCTAAACTCATTCTCTTGTGAGTTAGTTTATTAAGCAGTGGTAAATTCAATAAATTTAATATACTTTATTATGTGTACAAACTAGCTAAAATGTTGGCAATTTTCATCTTCATTAGATACAAAAATGAGGGGGCATGCCCCTTAAAAAATGCAAGTGAATAAATTATACAATTTTTTTTATTGGAAATGTATTTATATAAAAGTAGTAAATGTGTACAAGCTTGCTAAAAAGCAAGAATTTTCTATATGCATTGAAAACAAAATCTACAGGTTTCTGGAAGAAGACAGACACTTACCGCGAGTACCCGGACGTCCATTTCAAGAATGAGCTGCTGATGGTAGCCGAGCTGGAGGGAGAGGGGAACTACGCCACGTACAGCACCTTCCTGACATACAACACCCTGCAGCAGGACCATCTACGTGTGCCCCTCATAACTGTGAGTATAGTAATAGACCATCTACGTGTGCACCTCATAACTGTGAGTATAGTAATAGACCATCTATGTGTGCCCCTCATAACTGTGAGTACCGTAATAGACCATCTACGTGTGCCCCTCTTAACTGTGAGTACCGTAATAGACCATCTACGTGTGCCCCTCATAACGGTGAGTACCATAATAGACCATCTATGTGTGCCCCTCATAACTGTGAGTACCGTAATAGACCATCTTCGTGTGCCCCTCATAACTGTGAGTACCGTAATAGACCATCTACGTGTGCCCCTCATAACTGTGAGTACAGTAATAGACCATCTACGTGTGCCCCTCATTACTGTGAGTACTGTTATAGACCATCTATGTGTGCCCCTCATAACTGTGAGTATAGTGATAGACCATCTATGTGTGCCCCTCATAACTGTGAGTATTGTTATAGACCATCTATGTGTGCCCCTCATAACTGTGAGTACCGTAATAGACCATCTACGTGTGCCCCTCATAACTGTGAATACCGTAATAGACCATCTATGTGTGCCACTCATAACTTTGAGTACCGTAATAGACCATCTACGTGTGCCGCTCATCACTGTGAGTACCGTAATAGACCATCTACGTGTGCCCCTCATAACTGTGAGTACCGTAATAGACCATCTACGTGTGCCCCTCATAACTGTGAGTACCGTAATAGACCATCTACGTGTGCCCCTCATAACTGTGAGTACCGTAATAGACCATCTATGTGTGCCCCTCATAACTGTGAGTACCGTAATAGACCATCTACATGTGCCCCTCATAACTGTGAGTACCGTAATAGACCAAATACGTGTGCCCCTCTTAACTGTGAGTATAGTAATAGACCATATACATGTGCCCCTCGTAACTGTGAGTACGGTAATAGACCATCTTTGTGTGCCCCTCTTAACTGTGAGTACAGTAATAGACCATCTACGTGTGCCCCTCTTAACTGTGAGTACAGTAATAGACCATCTATGTGTGCCCCTCTTAACTGTGAGTACGGTAATAGACCATCTACGAGTGCTAGCCTGCTCATGACCGTGATAGCCTTTTGTATGTTATGTTTCAACATTTTAATTTAAATGACATATGTTACATTTGTCTTTTTTTACCAAACTTCACAGGATTGATTTTTGGCTCTTTCAAGTCAGATTCAAGTAGGGCAGTTGTAAGTTACTGGCATAAGTATGCACTTTCTAGTGGCTAACCAGCTAACCCGAGAAAAGTGCAAGTAGGTTAACTGACAACAGTGATATGACTGTAATACAGTTGAAAATGGTAAAAAAATCAAACAAACTTTATAAAACTGACCATTTTGTCTGTATTTGAGCCTTGATATGGGAAAACGCGCCTTAACGAATGTGCGTTAAGTGTCGTTCCAGATTAGCCTGTGCAGTCCGCACTTTCCTCTTTATTTTATTTTTCGTTTAAAGGAAGTCTCTTCATAGCGAAAATTCAGTTTAGGCGGAAAGTGTCATCCCTGATTAGCATGTGCGGACTGCACAGGGTAATCTTGAACGACACTTTATTTACATGCATTTAGCCCTGTTTTCCCAGAGCGAGGCTCACTTGCTGGTCTGGCTGATGGTTGCTTGTATTGTGGTTGTTGTTGTCAGTCCCGTGAGGAGGACAGTAACGGAGACGGCCGGGCCGACCTCTTGACCTTCACCCTGGAGCTACCTCTAGCTGACACTGAGAACATTCTGGGGATCAAGCTGCTGCTCTTTTTTGACTACAGGCTCTATGTAAGTAGGATAGCATACAGGCTCTATGTTAGTAGGATAGCATACAGGCTCTATTGTAAGTAGTATAGTGTACATGCTCTATGTAAGTAGAATAGCCAACAAATTCTATGTAAGTAGGATAGCCTACAGGCTCTATGTAAGTTGGATGGCCTATAGGCTCTATAGAAGTAGGATAGCCTCTAATCCATAGGCTCTATGTAAGTAGGATAGCCTCTAAACCACAGGCTCTATGTTAGTAGCATAGCCTTTAAACTACAGGCTCTGTGTAAGTAGAATAGCCTCTAAATGGACCTATGCATTTGACTACAAGCTCTATGTAATAAGAATAGCCTCTAAATTGACCATTTAAAAAAAGAAAACAATCCTCATAGAATAGATCCAAATAAGAACAATTGGTTGTTAACAAGGAAGTATATATTTTTGCCCCCCCCCTCTCGAGTTTCTGCATGAATCTATGACCTTCAACCTTGGTTACTTGGGAGGAAAGAAAGACACCCTATTGAATTTGAGGTCAAAGGTCAAGGTTACACATGATTGTTACGGTTTATTTATTTTCTACACTATTTTAAGAATGCTTTTACCTACTATCATGCAAATTGGTGTATTTGATACATCATTTTACATGTGAGAAAGGGTGGACACATATTAATTCTGAGGTCACCAGGTTTAAGGTCAAGGTCAGATAAGGCTGTATCAAGGAATTGGTTTATGCATGCTATTTAGAGAGCCCGTTGACCTTAGATCATATATGGTGGTTACATGAACGACAACTGTTGATTGTGAAGTCAACAGGTCAAAGGCCAAGGTTGCAGGGGCTTAAAAAAGATAAATCTTTTCCACATGATCTCTTGAGGTGGCTTTGAATGACGATCATGCAAATAGTTAAAGTGACCTATGGTTCCTACAGTATTTCAGTCTGGTAATTTGGTCTTTGACAACATTTTAAATAATTTTGTGGACTGATCTACCCACAAAATCAACGAAAATTTCACACACAAAATAATTATTTTGCAGTACCAGGTATGTGCCCATGAACTAAGTCACTGTTATGCATAAAATTATATACATTAGTGGAGCAAACTACTTCTACATTTCACATCCTATTCAATTTTTATTTGTAAAATGTCATCACCATGAAGTGTAGAAGTGCAAGATACAGTTGATCAACTAGTTCCTGGCTTATGTGTTCTTCAACTTTGCCATTTTTATACCTAAAATTTTATAAGTTTATAGAGTAAACTACAATGTACTTGTACATTTCTCAAGTGATTGATTTAAATATGTTATCATTATGAAGCGTAGATGTGCAAGACCTAATATTCACGGCCAGTGATCCATTAATTTCTGAATTATGTGCCCTTGAAATAATCTTTGGGCATGGCTGCTATTCCTGTGACAAATCAGTGCTGGGTTACTTGAGCCTTGTTCTGAGAAAACTGAGCTCAGTGCATGTGCGTAAAGTGACGTCCCAGATAAGCCTATGCAGTCTGCAAAGGCTTATCAGGTACAAAACTTTCTGCTTTTATGGAATTATTATTTAAAGAAAGTATCTTCTAAAAACAATTCCAGTGTAGGCGGAAAGTACAATCCCTGATAAGCCTGTGTTGACTGCACAGGCTAATCTGGGATGACTCTTTAAGCACATAAATTAAGCCCAGTTTTCCAAGAACGAGGCTCATTTTAGTAAGATTTGTGATGCAGCTCTAGGTTTGCTTTGCAGCAATTTTCCACTCTGACCATGGAAGGGATGGGTTACCTTAATCATGACAGCCCAAAGAGCGGGGCCAGGTACGATGTGGTCGGGGAACTCCGCTTCAACCAGAAGGAACCTCTCAAACATACCGGCACTGATGACAGATACAATGTGAGTTCAAGTGATTAATTAGCATTTCAAATTAGTTGTCCTATTATTCCCCCCCCCCCAAACATCCTTTAAAGAAGCAGGGGTATATCCCTTTGGACCTGTCCATTGTCAGTTCATAGACCATTCATTTTCACGCTACAAAACGCTCTTATTTGCAGACGTCTATCATCGATTCCTCGAGCATCTACGCAGAAAATTTCCACCTGCCCACGATCTTCCAGAAGTATGTGGAGCGTAACCTCACGACCTACCTGCACGTGCCCTACACGGCCTGGAGCATGGGGCGGGGAAAGGGCCAGCCCTTTATCGTGAGCGCCCGGATCTCCTACCCGGAGGAAGGGTTCACGTACACTCCGGGCTTTTGGTACCTCATCAAGTGGGGCTGGGTGCAGTACGTGTCGGTCCTGCTTATATTCCTGTTCATCTTTGACAGGATCAAGGTGTTCATCTATCAAAACCAGCTGGTCAACACAATGGTCACACGAGCCTGGAGGGACGAGATTAAGGCCAGCTAGATACGCAACTTGGTGACATTGCCCGCAGTGCTCCAGCTAGGATTTCAAAAGGGCAGGGTGCTCTTTTTATCAAAAGGGCCCTCTAACGCATGTAGTGGTATTATCCCTGTAACATATTTTCAATATGACATGTGTGATATATTTCCTACCACATATATTTTCATTTAAAACATTGTTTCATAATTAGTTACACTGATTTCCCTGTTTAAATTAGATAATTTATTGAAACTACTTATAAAATTTTCTGTACAATGATGTGATCAGATCAAAAAAGGGCATGGCAGGGGTATAAGGAGGCAGGGTGGGACCTAGGGGTGGCAGGGTGCTGCCCCCTTCCATTTAGGCCAAGCTGGAGCACTGTAGCCTCAACGGTGATAGAAATTAGCACAAGTCATGCACTGGTAAATTGTTATCAAGCAAGCCTGCTCATATTTATATTTAATGAATATAGGAATTTAGGCTTGTTTGGCCTATCTGTAATTTAATCAACATGCACACAAGGAAAATGTGAATGTTCTTGTAATTTTATTATGTGGGACAAGCTGTGATATTTTAATTTATTAATTCTTCTGACATTTGTAAACTTTGAATGTTTGAATTTATTTTATGCAAAAAAGATCAAGAATATTGTAAGGGTACTAGATGCACCTGAAAAAAGGAGCATCTGTAAAAGTGGGGCAAATGTTTTGACATTTATTAATAAGTTGTAAAATCCTGAATTGTTTTCCCATTTTCCCTCTATCTTATCATGTTTGGGAATATGACCTATACCCATGAAATATGGATTTTTAGGCATCAATTTAACCCATTTATGCCTAGTGGACTTTCCCATCCTTCTAAATTGGATCAATTTATTTCCAAAATTAGGGATGTCTAGTATATTTATTTCTATATTTAGAATATTTTTCACATAAATTCTTTTAAGCAAACAGCGTAGACCCTGATGAGACGCCGCATTATGCGGCGTCTCATCTGGGTCTACGCTGTTTGCCTAGGTCTTTTTTCTAGACGCTAGGCATAAATGGGTCAATTGGAAAACAACTTGTTGTTTGATGTATAAATTTTGAATTATCAACTTATAGTGATAAAACTTACATAAAACAGTAAATTTTAAACATAAACATATCAGTAAAATGGATATTACAGCTTCAAAACTCTTTATTTCTAGACTTATCATCGCTTTTACTTAACATAAAAAATTGGGAATGTTTGGACTGGATTTGGGGGAAAAAAGATACTTTTTGCCATTCCAGCGTATTTGTTGTTTTGATGATTGCAATTCCAATGTATATGTATTAGTTTTTGCCTATCACTTTCTCAAAACTATAAATTATGACAATTTTATGCTGTAAAGACTTGGAAATGAAGAGACTCCGTCCAGTTATTTATTTATGCTTACATGTTACATGACTCATTCTATTTGTAATGTTTGTATGAAAGGTATGTCTCTGTTTTACTTACATTTGGACCAATGTACATGTGGATATAAAAAAAAGGTGGTCCTTGTGCCATTCCAAACCACTTTTCTTCTTTTTTTGTTAATTGCTTCATTTTTTGATAACAATCAGACATTTATTAAAGCATATATTTATTTCTGCAAACACAAAAGTGCTTTTTAGCTTACCTGAGCTAACGTGGTTGACAATTAATTGTATACAAAGTTGAACGAGATTTAATCTCATTAAATGTGAAATACATTTCTTTTAATGTGCATGTGATAATTGTCAGTAAGATTGGTTTTTAGTGTGAACAAGTATCAATGTCTGATTGTTAGTGAGATATTATATATTTAAACAGTTTGCCAGTTTTACTTTGTAAATATGTCATGTATTTTTTTTTGTATGCTCATTTGCAAATGTACATTTGTAGATAAATTTGTAATAAAACTGACACTGCCATCTGTGTTCCTTGTTTTAGCAATGTAAAGAATATATCAGAGTAAGACGGTAGAGGGTTTATTTTAGCTATAAACTCTGCAATAATCCTTAACCCTTTGAGTGCTGGAACTGGATTTTGAAGGTTTTTGCAAACAGTTTGGATCCAGATGAGACGCCACAAAACGTGGCGTCTCATCAGGATCCAAATTGTTTGCTATTCTGATAGTATTTTTTGGAAAAAAATCGAAGAAAATGCTAATTTTAGAAATTAAGCAGACAACATTTTAGCAGACGACACATTTCCCAGCATGCAAAGGGTTAAAATGCATGGCTATAATATATTGCTTGGCTCTGGGATATCTGTGAGATTTTCTTTAAACCACAAATTCCATAAAATCATAAAGTGTTGTCCATGATTAGCCTGCGCAGACTACACATGCTAATCTGTGACGACATGTTAAGTACATGCATTAAGCCCCCTTTTCCAAGAGAGCGGCTCATATAATTGTCATAGTTGCAAGTAAGGTAAAGATTGTTATGGTTGAGGTCGCCGTTGTGTATTGGATATGGTGTCCGCCTAGCCACTGGGAGATCACTGGTTCGATCCCCACTGGGTGAGCGTTCTTTTGATCTTCAAAGACACCAAGTACTGGCCCAGGAAACAGTCTCGATAGCGTGTCAAATAAGTAGATGTACTCTAAATGCAATCGAGCTAAAATAAATAAGTTTAAACTAAGTAAGGTAAATTATGAAATGTATCAAATTAAGCAGAGATGCATTATTTATCTCAATATAATCTGATGACACATTTTTGAGAATACTTTCAGAAAGGTAAGGTATCAAAACATGGAGTACATGGTTGGTGCAAGGATGGAGAAAGGTTATCCGTTGAGCCTTAGAAAATGCCAGCCCCGATAAACGTTCTCCTTTCTGGAATCTGCGGTGTATCCTACTTATCCTTTTTTCTACTAAATGGTTATTCAAAATGAGTTTAATTAAAGGTTTAGCATGCATGTAGATATATGTGTCGAGTTCTGAGAAAACTGGACAAAATGCATGTGCGTAAAGTGTCATCCCAGATTAGCCTGTGCAGTCCGCACAGACTAATCAGGGACGACACTTTCTGCCTAAACTGGATATTCGCTAAGAAGAGACATCATTTAAACGAAAAATTCCATAAAAGCGGAAATTGTCGTCCCTGATTAGCCTGTGCGGACTGAACAGGCTAATCTGGGATGACAATTTACGCACAAGCATTATGCCCAGTTTTCTCAGAACACGACACATATGTGTTATGTTGTTTTTCTATCATTACTGCTCATACAAAATTGTCCAATTAGCATCATTTTTATGCCCCCCTTCGAAGAAGAGGGGGTATATTGCTTTGCTCATGTCGGTCGGTCTGTCGGTCGGTCGGTCGGTCCACCAGATGGTTTCCGGATGATAACTCAAGAACGCTTAGGCCTAGGATCATGAAACTTCATAGGAACATTGATCATGACTCGCAGATGAGCCCTATTGATTTTGAGGTAACTAGGTCAAAGGTCAAGGTCACAGGTCAAGGTCACAGTTACTGGAAATAGGAAAATGGTTTCCGGATGATAACTCAAGAATGCATATGCCTGGGATCATGAAATTTCATAGGGACATTGGTCATGACCGGCAGATGACCCCTATTGATTTTCAGGTCACTAGGTCAAAGGTCAAGGTCGCA
>VMBQ01006917.1:0-14816 GCA_007657795.1 Dreissena rostriformis
CTTTACAGTGTTTATTTCACATTTTTGGGATTGGGGCCGGGTTCCTTTGGACTGGGATTTTTTGTTTGGCTACTGGCCCTAAATTTGAAAGAAAAAAACACTGCTTTACAAACTGGTGTCTCATCTGGATCCAAACTTTTTGCAAAGGCCTTTAAAATTTGGTTTCAGCGCTAAAAGGGTTAATGTTTACAAGTGATTTCACATGCTGTAAACATTTTTAACAAAAACAATGCAATACAAAAATGTGTAAACCAGTCGTTTTAAAGCTCTCCAGATTATACATGTATGAGCCTTCCTCTGTGAAAAGGGGGTTTAATGCATGTGAGTATTATAGTGTCATTCCAGATTAGCCTTTGCAGTTCCCACAGGCTAATCAGGGAAAACACTTTCCGCCAAAACTGGATTTTCTTCAGGAAGAGTCTTCCTTTAAACAAATAATAAAAGTGGAAAGTGTCATCCCTGATAAGCCTGTGCGGACTGCACAGGCTAATCTGGGACGACACTTTACGCACATTCATTTAACTTCCTTTTCTCAGAGCGCAGCCAATTTTTGTCCTCTTTCAGGCCAGATTTTTTGTGCTCTTGAGACTAATTTAACCACGGCAACCGGTGCCTGGCAGATAGACAAGTTTCCAGAGGTTGGGAAAAACTGTACCTGGCGACTCAGTGTGACCAACACCACCCAGGTAAGGCTGTTATGTAGAAAACTAGAGAAAGGAAAAAACATTTGAGCCACGCTCTGGCAAAACGGGGCTTAATGCATGTGGGTAAAGTCCGCACAGGCTAATCAGTGACAACACATTTTTCCTAAACTGGACTTTCGCTAAGAAGCCTTCCTTTAAACAAAAAAAATCCATGAAAGCGAACAGTGTTGTCCCTGATAAGACTCGCACAGGCTAATCTAGGACAACACTTTACGCACATGCATTAAGCCCAGTTTTCA
The DNA here is from genome assembly GCA_007657795.1 of Dreissena rostriformis. NCBI lineage: Eukaryota > Metazoa > Mollusca > Bivalvia > Myida > Dreissenidae > Dreissena > Dreissena rostriformis. The sequence goes on from VMBQ01006917.1 coordinate 944, forward strand.
CAGAGCCAGACTCAAATACCTTTTTGCCATCGTTGCCCACCCTCTCTGTTTCAGTATTTATTGTAAAAAGGATGTAAAAGTTATCTACATGTAGAGGAAGCTTGACATTTGAGGTAAATTGCATAATTTTAAAGAAATTCTCTCAGGGGAAGGGGCCTTTATACGGCCTTTGCTATAGAAGGAAATAAAGCCCTGTTATGAATATGCAAGCTACAGTATTCTGATATCCTTAACACATATTTTTTTTTGCGGATCTGAAGAGAAACACAATTTCGAAGGACTTTGCTGTCTTAGAAAATACATCAGGTATTATTTGTACTCCTGATCGGGTTTTTTTTGGTCGAATTATGGGCTGAAATTCTGCCCCATTCCCAATCTCACAGAGTATATATTTTTTCCCAATTGAATGTTTCCCAAAAAAAGATTTTTTTTTTCAATATTTCATAATGTCACTTCATTTTCTTTTCAAGCTCTATGATCGGAACGTTTAAAATATTTTTGTAAAAAACACTTGTTTTATCAATTTTATAGTATTAGTTATTATCATGAAAGTCATCTTAATTTCCAAAAAACAAAGCAATTTTTCTCAATCCAAAGGGCCTAGGCCTGATTCACAAAATGATGGGGTAAAAAACGCTGTCAGATCTAGAGAAGAAAAACAAAACTGAGAACTTCTGGAATCTGTTTCCATTGATATTGTTTAAATGTGTATTTTCAGAATACGCTGCAGTTTTTGGGGCTGAATCTCAATGCGTCTCTTGTGCACCTGTTGGTAACCAATGGCAGCAACTTTGTGATTGCCAACCTCACTGATAGCAATGGTAAGTTGCTATGACGTTGTGCTGTTAGCCGTAACCTAAAGTTACCTATTAATATTCAAAATTTGGCAAGATTTATTGGAAATGTAAGGTTTTTTTAAACATTTTATTTGATCTTTAAATAAAACTTACAGGTATTTGTGCTAAATGGAAAAGGACTGTTTTTTTTTGCCAACCTATATTACATGTAATTGTACTCATATTTTATTCATAATTTGTGTATGATTACTGTTCAATGTCCTGTGAATTCAGAATTGCACAATAGTTTCCATACATTCTTATGTAAAGGACACCACAGCCTATAAGAGGCACAGAAACATTCATGGCGTAATAACAATTCTACAATTTAGGTTAACTTTAATATCTGTGCTATTTGTATTTATTATTAATATATAAACACATAGAAGTTTATTGTGTACAATTTGTGACTTTCAGGAATCGAAGTTGTCATCTCACTGTCCGATGTTACGAATGTGGTGCTGATGAGGACTCCAGTTGTTGGCACACCTACGGGAAACATCAGTGCAAATTATAATACTGCAGCTGCAGGTATTTGTGATAGCTAATAATCAGGTTTTTTTTCCTTCTTTAGCAAGGGCCTTATATAGGCCTCTTCCCCAAAGATAACTTTTTTTTAAACGATGCAATTTTCCCCAAATTTAAAGCTTACTTTTGGAAAAAAATCGCCTTTCTCAATTTTTTTCCAAAAATGGAAAGCCTGGCCCTTTCGTCAAATCAAGAAAAAAAAGCTCTGATAATTAATAATCTTCAATATGTTTGACCTATATAAAGTCGCCGTGGCATTGTGGATATGGTGTCCGCCTAATGACCAGGAGGTCAGAGGTTCGATCCCTATTATGGGAGCTTTCTTTAGATCTCTCCCATAGACACCAAGTACTGGTTCTACCCAGGAAAAGACTCAGAGAGTATTTCAATAAGCCTTAGGCTTTAGATGCAATCTAGCTGAAGTAACTATGTTTAATCTGTGTTTGAGCATAAAAAAATAAATCAGTTTTTATTCCCAGTGAAAACAGAGGACATATTATGGAGACACCTGTGTGTGATTTCTCTTCTCTGTTTCTAATAGTATTTAGTAGATCATCAAGAAACTAAACGTGTCGCGTTTTGAGAAAACCGGGCATAATGCTTGTGCGTAAATTGTCATCCGACTGCACAGGCTAATCAGGGATGACAATTTCCGCTTTTATGGTATTTATTGTTTAAATGATTCTCTGCTTTGCGAAAATCCAGTTTAGGCGGAAAGTGTCGTCCCTGATTAGCCTGTGCGGACTGCATAGGCTGATCTGGGATGACACTTTACGCACAAGCATTTTGCCTGGTTTTCTCACGACGCTCCAGATATTTGTCTAGAATTTAACTGTCAGGCCTGGCTGGATTTTCAAATTATGTTCCATAAGTGATCTGAATTATGAGACAGAGTGTTCTTTGTGAAAGAACAAGGTTCCTAGATCCGAGGTCAAGGTCACAATCGAATTGCAAAGGTCAAATAAAGGAAATAAGTACGTAACACTTTTTCTGGAGCTGGGGTTTTAAAAATTTGATAAAATGTTTTATTACGATGCATTCTTCACATTTTTTCTTAAAAGAGCATGTCCACAAATCACAAAAAAATATATTGGCTCTCACAGCATGCAGCTTCACGCAGACTGGTTCCCGAGGCCTGATCAAATCACCGCTGTACGGAAACCAGCCGAATAGAACATTCACCTGTAGCGTGGCAGTGACCAAGGCCCAGGATACTGACCTGTTTGTGCTGTCCTTCACTGGCTTCAATGTACCCAACGGGAGTCTGTCAGTGACCCTTGGTACCGATGCCCCAAAGATTTACAATGGTAAGTCGATATTGCCCTATCTTCATGAAACTTGGTCAGGACATTTGTTCTCGATGATATGTCACAGAGTTTGCAACTGCAGGGTTCCCAGCCAACCTGGAAATCAGGGAAAACCTGGAAAAAGACTTTCACTTTTTCCAGTCAGGAAAAAGTCAGGGAATTTGGGAAAAGTTCCTGAAATCAGGGAAAAATCAGGGAATGGAAGAAAAAAAACGCCAGTGGACAACAACAATATTGTTTACACTATTTAGACCGCAAACAGCCCGCAGTTTAAAACAAGAAATAGGTTGAAATTATGATCCTGGTATTTTTAATTTCCACCAGGGAAAAATCAGGGAAAAATCAGGGAACTCTGTTCATACAAAAAGCTGGGAACCCTGAACTGAGTTAAGGAAGGGTGAAAAACTAGTTTGGGATGTAAAAAAAAGTCTTTGACATTAAGCTATGTATGGTTCCTGTCAATAGAGAAATATGACCGCCATGAGTTGGGGCAGTTTTTGTTATGTAGTTGTAGTAAAACCATTGATGCCCCACAGATTTTTATGCCCCCTTCTTCGAAGAAGAGGGGGTATATTGTTTTTGGCCTGTCTGTCTGTCTGTCTGTCTGTCTGTCTTTCTGTCTTTCTGTCTGTCTGTCATAACATTTGCAATATTGAAGATAGGAACTTCATATTTGGCATGCATGTGCATCTGATGGAGCTGCACATTTTGAGTGGTGAAAGGTCAAGGTCATCCTTCAAGGTCAAAGGTCAAATATATGGGTCAAAATAGCTCAAAAGGGGGCATTGTGTTTCTGACAAACACATCTCTTGTTAGTGGTAAGTTAACGTTTTTCAGAAATTTATGTGATAAAGAATGGCTTGTTAATTAGTATTATCATTGACATGTTCTTTCAAGTATTTTTGCTGTTTCGATAGTGTGCAAGACCGGAAATCGTGTGCTTAACGGTTGACCTACTTTTCACTTTGATTGAGCACATGTTGAAGCTCGTGATGAGTGTGTCATATATGATGAAGTCAAATTGAGCCCTTATTTAGGAAAACATGGCTTAATGCATGTGCATAAAGTGTCATCCTAGATCAGTCTGTGCAGTTTGCACAGGCTCAGTTTGCACAGGTTTATCTGGGATGACACTTTCCCCTTCTATGGAAGTTTTCCTTTGAAGAATGTAAATGAAAATCAAGTTTAGGCGGAAAGTGTCATCCCTGATTAGCCTGTGTGGACTGTAAATTGAGTCCCGTTTTCCCAGAATGAGGCTCAATTTATCGGAAAACGACAGCTAGAGGTTGATATTGCGTAGAGGATATGGTGTCCATACTGGGACCAGGAGGTTCTGTATGTTATCCTTACTGTGTGATTCCAAATTCACATTAAACAGTGAATTTAGCATTTATAATGGTAATGTTGCATAATTCCAAATAAAATGTAAACAAGGCCAGTGACCCTATTTTTTTATTCCTTTTTTTTCACACAGTAAGTGTATGTATTATTTGCAGACACATAAAGAAAAAAAGAAAAACTGCTGCAACACACCTTACATTGATACAATATTATATAAAACATTCAGTTGATAATAACTTGAATTTGGATGTAGGTTATGTTTTATTATTGGTGATAATGATTGAAATGAGTGATGAAGAATGTGAAAAATGCAAGTTTGTGTTCAGGTAGCTTAAATGCAGACCTAGCTTGGGATTGTGCATTATTGTCCCCTACCGGTTTCACCGGAGGGGACTTAAGGTTTGCCGTCAGTCTGTCTGTCACACTTTTCTGGATCCTGCGATAACTTTAAAAGTTCTTCATATTTTTTCATGAAACTTAAAACATGGACAGATGGCAATATGGAGATTATGCACGTCATTTCATTTTGTTCCTACGTCAATAATTCTGGTTGCTATGGCAACAAATACTTAAAAAAAACAAACAAAAAAACTGCCAATGGTGGAGCCGGTAGGGGACATCATTGCTTGGCAATAGTCTTGTTTAAAGTATATTAAACATTGAAAACCTGTATCTTGTTATATATCAGATGAAAGTTTGTGTTTAGGTAGCTTACATGTAAAACTAGACTGGGAATGCACAATGATATAAAATATCTTAAACATGAAAACCTGTTCCTTGTTATACGTTGTCTTTGCTGTTTCTATATTTTACAATGAGGGAAATTAAAAAGATCTTCAGTAACAGCGTAGTATAGGGCAATTACTACAGTAAGTGTTGGCCATTGTTGTATCAACAAGAGCAGGAAATGAAGACTTTGCAGCAATTACTATTTCACCGGTTTGAAAGGTTCAAGGTTGGGTTTATAGTCTGCTATGATGATAAGTGCATTGTCTGCCAACTTTCACATGAACCCCCTGATCACTGGGATATAAGTCGTCCGTTTTCACTCGGTGCAATACTTGCTATATGAAGTGCAGAAAATTTGCTTAAAGGTCAATTTCAGAGAAAATCCAAACTCAATATATTAAACGCTATTTACATTGAAATATGATTAAATTATCGGGTAAATGATGTTTTAGTGTTGTGTTTAACATAAAAAAGATGATTTTGTTGACTTTTATGATCGTAACTCGCAAAGCGTTGATTCGCTTATCTCCCCTGTTCTCCCCTGCTGTGTGACGTCACACATGAACAAGCATTTTCGCGTGCGCTAAGAAGATAAGCGATAGTTCAGAATTCGGGTTTTTATTTGTCTGTTTTTATTGATATTTTCGTGATTTTTTTTCACTGGTTAAGCACAGTGATAGGGAAAATGGTTATCTGTGCGGCCTTTGGCTGTAAATCACGTTCTGGCAAAGAAAATGTGATTTTTTTTCCNGGACGACACTTTACGCACATGCATTATGCCCAGTTTTCTCAAAACACGGCTCATATATCAGATGAAAGTTTGTGTTTAGGTAGCTTACATGCAAAACTAGACTGGGAATGCACAATGATATAAAATATCTTAAACTTAAGAAACCTGTTCCTTGTTATACATTGTCTTTGCTATTTCTATATTTTACAATGAGGAAAATTAAAAAGATCTTCAGTAACAGCATAGTATAGGGCATTTACTACAGTAAGTGTTGGCCATTGTTGCAGCAACAAGAACAGGAAATGAAGACTTTGCAGTAATTACTATTTCACCGGTTTGAAAGGTTCAAGGTTGGGTTTATAGTCTGCTATGATGATAAGTGCATTGTCTGCCAACTTTCACATGAATCCCCTGATCACTGGGATATAAGTCGTCCGTTTTCACTCGGCGCAATACTTGCTATATGAAGTGCAGAATCTTTGCTTAAATAATATATTGAAATTTGACAGTAATGATGAAAATATGTTGCTTGTGATTAATTGTTCTGTATTTCATTTTTGTAATTCTTCAAACATTTGTGTCAGTTTATTTCGAAATCATGATGAGGATGTCAATGATGATGATAACACAAAAAAAAATCAATTTAAATTTAATTAAATATGACCAAATGCATTTGTGTAAAAATGACCCTAGTTGCAATAATCCAACTCCCAGCTATATTGAACCTCCGGGTCGCTGGGAGTTGCAATTGATTACACGATTCTTAATGGAAATTTTAGCGCCTGGATTCCGGGCGCTAGTTTATTGGTAAAATTGGCAACATAAACTATTTGCTGGCATAAATAACCACAAACATATCATAAATATATCATTAATACGCCATTTAAAACGCTTATGTGATACGATGTGATCGCATAATAACGATATTAATCCAAAGTTTCAAACACATCAACGGTTCATTTAAATTTGTACGATTTTGCTATATGTCAGTTACCCATAACTCATTGCGGCATGACGAATCAAATATTCCGAATTCGAAAATACGCTATCGGCTAGCTCCGCAATCATCCCCGAGATATATCTCGTGTCTAATCAACCAATCGTAATACACCGACTTTATCCGGAACCTCCGTACGATTGATCGAATCCTTAATTCAAGAACGCACAATAATGTGTGAAAAGAGCGCTATACAAATATGGTATAATAATAATAATTATAATTCAAAACTTCGGCTTTTGGTATGATAACGTTTTTTATCAACTTTATGTTTTGAGCATTTATCAACAAACAACACGCAAATTGATGTCGATTGTAACAGGTATTGTGTTTGTAACAATGTATTAAGTTGATTGAACTCGATTTGATAGACATTCGTGAGACATAATATTTTTACATTGAATTTGATTTTAGCAATAAGAACTCTGAGCTGTACGAATGTACTCATAAAAGCTCAGAGCATCAAATAAGAACTAAAAATGGCCCCAGTTTTAAAAACAGCTGTGGCGCTTTAAAAAAAGTGACCAAAAAAGTTTCTTGCTTCTGTACTTTTTATTTTATTTTTAAACATCTCTTTGTAAATGTAAAATACTGAAAACTAATAAAGATAATTCTTGTAAAGGTTCTAGCTTGAATACGATAGTTATCTCCCTTTTGTAAAAATAAATTTCAACATGCAGATGATAACATGATATATTGATTTTCTATAGAACAGGAATAATTTTACGGACATTCTCGTTGATTGATTTATAATACAAAAATGCATCTGTTAATTTTTTGCAATTAATACACATTGCAATAATTAATAAACACAACTTCATTTAAAACATAATTAAATAATTATTACAGTTTCCTTAATTTCTTGATATTTATTGTGAGACTGCTAGTCAGTGTAATCTCAACAATTTTGTAGCAAATTTTGAAGTACAGTAGTTTCAGTCAACCATGGGTCATTTCCTTACAAAATATGTGTGTGAAAACAAACACTTCACTTCAAATTGATAAATGTGGTTTTGACAAGTCTACAAATTCAATGTAAAGGTAACTAAAAGAAAACAAAACAAAGCACTTCAAATATCACATTTTGTTCAGCAGGCAGGTTTGCCACATACTCATGTTCACATGTGACTGTCACTGATGATATTTATATCCAATGAGCCAGACGGAGCATTCTGATTGGTTGGTCCATCTTGAGGCTGCACCCGCCATATTGGATACCTCAGATTTTGGGGACTCCCCATTTGCTGGGGTATTTCCCGTTGTTGGGGATTTCCTACATATGTATCCATGAGCTGACTCTCAGAGTGATACCGTCTACGTTCCCTCTCAGCATGTAAAATGCCTTGCAGTTGTTTATATTGAGAATCAGGCATTGTGGATGGACGGGGTAATTGCATATGATTGTCATTCAAGTAGAAATTATTTTGTTCGTCATACGAATTTGTGTCGCCCTCTGGTTCTATGCGTTTCTTATTGCCCTTTCGTTTGCTTGGTTGTGTTTCTCGTTTCGTCATCATTCCCGCTGCATCTTCCTGATTTGTTTCCCCTTGTTCTTGAGAGACACCAGTAACTGGTCTCTTTACCCGTCTACTAGACTGCCTACGCTGAAAATTGGGACTTGAGTCATAGTCTGCTCTTCTTACCGGAGATGGGAATTGCTCTTGCTCCATTTTTTGGGGCTCGGCTCTTCTGTTTGGAGATGGGAATTGCTCTTGCTCCGTTTTCTTTGGCATTGACGGACTGCTTTCTTCCATCACAGTGGAAAGGCGGTGAGCTATCAAGCTGTGTCTTGCATTGTAAACAGACCTTGAAGACATTGGTGACATTGTCATCGAAAAGTTGGGTTGTAGGGAATATCCTGGGAACAGCACCGGATGCCTTTTGCGGATTATGTCTTCCGGACTGGCGTACTCTGTTCGTACCGCACTCATGTCTAAGAAAAATCGGTTTTGTTTGTCGATCTGTCTTGTATTCTGGTCGTACCTGTCAACTTTGATATTTTCCCCGACTTGCTTTTTCATAAAAGGCGGCAGGATTCCCTCAAAGAACATTATAATCGACAGCTGCTGAACACGCCATTGGACGTGGCGATTTTCGGAAACCAACGTGCAAGTCTGAGACATCATGGCCACTAGCGCGTTCAGCATGAGTACATACGTCAGTATGACAAAGATTATAAACAGCGTCACAGCTATCCAGGGTCTTCTAGCCTCGTAAAGTTCATCGATTTCTCCCAAACCCAGCATGAGTTTGAACATGAGCAACATGGTGCCCTGGAAAGACACAAGGTGGGTGTTGGTGGTGTGTGACCCCTTGAAGGTCATGTGAAGGGCGGTCGTGAAGGCGATAAGCATGACAAGTATAAGCAGGGAGAATCTTATCATGTCCCCGAAGATTATCTTCTGGATCATCACTGTGAAAAAGCTGAACTTTTTATAGGCGCGGGTGAAAAACATGGAGAACCACCAGCCGGTGATTAGCGCTATCATCAGCGTGTGGTTCTCGTAGTCGACGATGGACCTGGTCAGTATCACGTCAAGTACCAGGCACACGGAGAATATGGTGAGAATGATACGGTAGATGCCGTTGTGAAGGATGTTGACTAGCTGGACTAGCTCGTATGACTTTACCCTGAAAAACAGGTGAAATAATTCCCGAAGAAAGTACACAATTCCTACCACTAGATATATCCACATGAACGAATTAAGAAATCCCTCCTGGTCACGTGTGAGGTTTGGTTTGGTTGTTGTGGAAACCGTCGTCAATGATGACAAATTGCCCTCTTCGGGCAATATGTCTTGGTAAGTTTCCGCTCTGAAGACACCATAAATTGTTAAGGCCACCATGAATAGTAAGTAAAATAAGCCCCAAGAGTAGTAGAAGTATCTGTATGTCAACAATTTTGTTTTTATCACATGATGCAAGATATCTCATTGAATGAATTCAAAAGCTGAAGTGCTTTTTATATCGAACATGGTCTCTAGAACTGATTTACGTTTTTGCCGCCTAAACAATGCAAACGGATCACACGAAAGAGTTGTGGGGTCTGAAAACTTTTCTCTTGACACTCCTTCCGCATTCGTAGGAGCCACGTATCGTTTCAAGCGTTCGTGTTTTTGTGTCTGCTCAAGTGCCCACTTTTCCGTTGCTATGGTATCCACGTCCACGATGTCATAGGACTTCTTGTCAAATAGACCGTCGTGATTATTTAGAAAGCAGTACACATTCCTAAGTCGGAGGATGAATTCGAAAATATCAGGTTGAGAAAGACTAGCACTTAGTTGAAGGGGATTCTGGTTTTGGTGGTTTGGGATGAACCAGACAAAGTACTTGCTGTTTTGGTCGTGATCCATGCTCGGCGCTTTTATCGACGAGTCAGACATGCTTAAGATATTCTCGTGCAAATACTCCATGGTTGAACGAACCACCTGCGCATGCTCGGGGTATATCGCGGCGTATCGTATCAGCGAATGAAGCACCGTATCACCTTTTGTGTTCTGTCTCTCCATTTCGGCACCATTATTCAGCAAGAGCTCCATCATTTGGTCGTTAAAGGTCAAAGCGGCCACCGATAAAGTTAGCTCACCCATCATGACTGTGTTTGCAAACATGTCCTCGGAGGCACACTGTTGTAGCAATGCTGCCCGCACACTCTGGCTCTGACTATACACCTGCAGTGAATGTGAATTTATTTGGCTTTATATTTTACAGACTGTGTCTTTAGGATTGGGAAAAATAGCGAGATAAACCATGAAAATCAGGAAAATAATATATTGTTACTATGATAATCAGGCCTTTTCTTGGCTAATACCCAAACCGAAATTGTAAAAAAAATCTCAATTTGAAAAAAATCTATTTCAATTGCATCCAACAACGTATATAACTATAATGTATATGATTTTTTTTTTCTAATTTGAATTATTATAACTATTTATATTAAATACTTTTTTCCAAACCTGTGGACTTTTCGCGGGGAAAAATTCCCAATTTGGAAATTGCATTTTTTCCCAAAATAGCGAGGAAAAGGCTTGATTATCAATAAAAGTATTCCAATTGTTTATCAGTGCATTTTTAACTGCATTTTTAAATTAACCTTATTAAGAGCAACATAATTATATTGTTGTATAATAAACTCAATAAACCAATGATGGAGCTTATTGGAAAAGATTGGCATATTTCCTGGGATATTTTGGTCAGATTTTTTGCGGCAAAACAAATCACTAACCTGAGAAAGTAACACCTCCACGATTTCTATTTTGCCCTTGGCAATAGCCACGTGTAGGGCTGTCTGACCGAAGTAGTTTTGCGACTCCTTCCTCGCAGTTGTCAGCAGTTCCGGGCAGACTTTGACCAAACATTCCGTTATCTCGCTACTGTGGTTGAACTTGGCGGCAATGTGGAGCATGGATTCCCCCTCGTGGGCCCGATAACTCGCCAGAGTTCGGGTTTTTCCCGCTCGTTTGAGGACGTCGATGAGTATTTTGACTTTCTCGAATCCCCCCGACTAACGGCATTCTTGAGTTCTTCGAAATACACGCTGATATCGGTCTCGTTGAGCACGAGGCGTTGATAGTGCTCCTGGTATGCCTTCTTTTTGTTGAAGACCATGTTGCCCTTAGGTGTCGTTGTGGGACTGCCCTTTAGTTAGGTCCTGCTCAACGACGTTCCATTCTGAAAAAAAGGCATTTAAGAATGTGAAATAGTATACAATTGAGTCTAGCTCTGGGAAAACAGGGTTTAACGCATATGTGTAAAGTGTTGTCCAAGATTAGCCTGTGTAGTCCAAACAGGCAAAGCAGGGACGACATTTTCCGCCTTTACTGGATTTTCGGTAGTAAGAGACTTTCTTTAAATTAAAAATTTCATAAAATGGTAAGTGTCATCTCTTATTAGCATGTGCAGACTGCACTGGCTTATCCGGGAAGACACTTTACACACATGCATTAAGCTCCGTTTTTAGCTAACCTGAGCGATAGCTCGGGGTGAGCTATTGTGATCACTCAGCGTCCGGCGTCCGTCCGTCCGTCCGTCTGTCTGTAAACAATTTGTAAACATCTTCTTCTACTAAACCATTGAGCCAATTTCAACTAAATTTCATGTTGAGCATCCCTAGGTCATGGGACAAAAGAATTGTTAAAAAAAATTTGATCACATAACCAAGATGGCCGCCATGACCATATATGGTAAAAACCTTAAAAAATCTTCTTGTCAGAAACCGCTCATCAGATTTTCAAAAAATTTCACAGGGATGACCTTTGAAGGCTCCCCTGAAAAAGTTGTTCAAAGAAATTTGATTCGTCAAAAAACATGGCCGCAGGAGCTCGTTGAACTTTGCATGTTTATTCGTTTTTGCCTATTTTGTGAAAACTTTCAAAAATCTTCCACATTTTTTGTCCGATCCTTTCCAAATTTGCACAGTGTCTTTATATCAATGAGGACACGAACCCTACAAAAAATGAGCATTATTGGTCCATGAAGTACAGAATTACCTCCCCTTGAATTGAGAAAATGGTGTTTATGCAATAAAGTCCAAATTTTTCATCCAATTCTTTCCAAACTTGTAAGGATTTAGCATGGTTCAAACAAGGGAAACAACTACGGTTTATGCATGTTCTTTTTATTACAGATTTGCCTCCCTTTAATTCATTTAAAATCTCATTTTACAGCAGAGATTCCAAATCTGACCTGTAAATGAGCCCCATATTTACTGCCAGTGCTAGGTTACCTTTTCCCATTTGATCATTCTTAAGTATTGGTCTTGTNTTGCACCAATGGGTTGAAATTATATTTAACAATCAAAGACAATCGAGATGAATGATGTTTGAATGATTCCTAGGGCATTACTTCACAACAGATTCTGTTTTTGCATAATTATGATGACATTATTATAATTATGCCTTACATGAGTAAGGTGACAGATTTTATTGCGCTTAAAGCAGTTTTTAATTTTTCAACATAATATTTTATTGGGCTTTGAAGCAGTTTTTAATTTTTCAACATAATAAATCATTGGAGCACAAAATTAAGTTCCCAGAAACGCCCCTGACAGTTTATATTCAAGTGAATATTTTGGTTGTAAATAAAAGCAATTTTCTTTCAATCCATGGCCAAACTATACCTTATATATAGACAAAAAGGTGGAGCATACTTTGTTCAGGTGCAGCATACTGTAGTGAGATTTTGTTACAAGCACAATCAACTGGAAACATTATCTTATACATCAGGTTTTCCTTGTTAACAATTTTCACTAATTGTCAGATAATCTGTTTTGCATTTTCTTTTACTATTAATGAATAAGATATCAGCATGTTGAGAAAATCATGTAACATTCATTAATTTTTCAAATATTAAGGTTATCTTTCATGTTACTTCAATGAATAACCTCAAATAGATCAATCACTAAATTACTTTTTATTATTTTTTGCAGTATACAACAAGATGTGAAATATAATTTATTCGCATATCAATCTCCATAAGAGGTAGTTAATGTTGAATGTATAGATGACTGAAATAAAGAAAACTATATAATAAATTTACATGCGGTAATTTATTTATTTATCCACAATGCTGATCATTTTGCCAAAAAAAATTAGAAATGAAACGGAAAAATAAATCCAGAAAACCAGTTTAAAATTCATAATAATTTGCAGGGCTTTTTTTTCCTGTCTTTGTAAAGCGGTCTTTAATGGCCCCTCAATTTGTGAAAAAATGAGACGCAAACTTTTCAAAATTGTTAAAAAATGAGTCGCAAACTTTTTTAAATTGTGAAAATTTGAGTCGCAAACTTCTCAAAATTGTGAAAAACTGCCATTTTTCTGGTCACAAAGAAGCAAAAAAGCCCTGATTTCAAATGTTTTTTTTTTAAACTGACGCCTGTACAGGTTTGTATATAATTTCAGCCATATAAGAAGAAAATGATTTATCACATGCCATACCCTGTTTCCCATGTAATATAACCATTACATATTTTTTTATATTACACATGTGTAATATACTTTTTAAGCATTTTCATTGGCTTAGTTTTCGTTTATTGACCAATCGCATTTTGTTATATTGCTGAAATGACGTTGCAACGTCAAATGATGTCACAAAATGTAAACAACATTCGGGATTTATCATTATGTTTGCGTAAATATTTATTTAATTTGCTCATTTAAAAGCATGTGATAAACAAGTGATGTGCTTGTGAAACACTATGTCCCATTTTGAGCGATTTTGACCCATATATTTGACCTTTGACCTTGAAGGATGACCTTGACCTTGACCTTTCACCACTCAAAATGTGCAGCTCCATGAGATACACATGCATGCCAAATATCAAGTTGCTATCTTCAATATTGCAAAAGTTATGGCATAACTGTAAGATTTCTTCAAGTTTTGGACAGACAGATATACAGACAGAATG
>VMBQ01006917.1:20267-37654 GCA_007657795.1 Dreissena rostriformis
AAACATATAACATGAGCATACATATCGCACTATTTTTACATCGGCCAATGGACAATTAACCCTTTGAGCGCTGGAACCGGATTTTGAAGGCCTTTGCAAACAGTTTTGATCCAGATGAGACGCCACAGAACGTGGCGTCTCATCAGGATCCAAACTGTTTGCTATTCTAATCGTGGTCTTAGAAAAAAAATCAAAGAAAATGCTAATTTTAGAAATTCAGCAGATGACATTTAAGCAGACGACAAATTTCCCAGCATGCAAAGGGTTAATACAAACTGCGAAGCATGCAATACCACTGACTCAGACAGCTTTATTTGTCACAAACATTTTGGGAACATGTGAATGTCATTTTGAAAGTAATTAATTAGTACATGGCTGCAAAAGGTAAAGGCATTACGTTACATAAAGGCAGCATAATCCTTATTAAGTAGCCATTTAATCCATTTATGCCTAGCGTCTAGAAAAAAGGTCTTGGCAAACAGCGTAGACCCAGATGAGACGCCGCATGATGCGGCGTCTCATCAGGGTCTGCGCTGTTTGCTTAAAGAAATTTTTCTGTAAGAAATATTCTAAATATAGAAATAAATATACTAGACATCCCTTATTTTGGAAATGAATTGATCCAATGAAGAAGGATTGGAGAGTCCACTCCGCATAAATGGGTTAAGTAGTCATTTAACTAACTGCATTGTGAGATAGATTTAATGCTTTGACCTGAGGTTTGGTGGTAGGTCAGTTACACAAGCTAACTCACATTTTTTCCTTCAACTTGTTAATATGAATTTTGAGTAAAATAGCACAAGATAAAAACAGAAAGCAATATAAAAACTCTTCTAGAGTTATCCTTACGATTAGTAAATACATTTAACAAGTGGCAATATTACTGATACTTTTTGTGAAGAAATCTAAATAGTAATAGTAAAACACACTGCTGCAAATTTGTTAGGGTAAAAATGATAATTCCAATTTAAGATGTGACTACCTGTGTTTGTAAAATGACAATTATGTAAATATATCTTATTATCTGCATTTGAAGTTGTGAGTTTAATTTTTGTTATGGATGATTTGGACCATCTCATGGCATTTTCTTAATGGACTTGTTTTACCCACGGCTTTGACTCAAATGCATAACAATAAGCGTAAGACTATAAAGAGTTCAGCAAAAATATTCAGCTGCAGACTATTAACAGATTCCAGAATTTTTGTTTAACTTAAATGTAATTTAACCAAAAGGCATTTTAACCCAAAGTAAACTTACTTAAAGCAAGTGAAATAAATCCTACCTCACAGTAATGTATTTTCCTTGTTTTTTATTCCTGATAGAAGTTCTCTCTGCTTTCTTCGACTTTTCCCATTCACTTTTGTGTTAGTAAGGAGACCTGAATAATTCAGGAAAAAAACGTCCATGAATATTTTATCTACCTGCCTAATAATGGCCTTGTTTGATCTCTAAGTGAACTAAACCTAAGTACAATGAACCGAACATGCAAACTTTCCCTGAGTATTGAATATTGATAAATCCTTTTAAAATCAAATAAATTTTGCAGTATGCACTTGGCTGTTGTTTGAACTTCTGTTTTATGTTGGAGAAATTATTTATTTATTTATTTTTGAAATTGACAGATAATTCAATATGCTTTTGTACATACAAGAATGAAATAAGCAATAGCAGTCTATTAGTTTATTATTGTTTGTGCACAATATAAGTATATTGTTATCTCACACTTACACTCAATTTTACTCAAAGTGTTCCATTGCATGCAACTTCAAAATAAGATTAGAGAAAAAGAACTGTAGCCAAATGTCTATATTGTGATTTCGATAATTATTAAAGTTTGGTCACTTGCCATGTAAAAACAGCTGCAGATAAGGTTTGAAAGTATAGAAATGTGTTTCCTTCATATTTAAATACCCTGGCCATGTGACCACTTTATTGACATTTTCTATGCTTCGGATATTGCTACTGTAAGCTTAAGTTTGTCCTGATTAGATCAGTTAAAGCCACTGTTTCGATGTTGGTCTTATATTACTCTTTCAACCTTTTTTAATGATAAATAATACCAAAATAAAAAATAGTTTGTAATAATAAATTTTATTTTGTTAAATGATTGTGAAATAATGTTGTTTTTATAAATCATCAATAATGAAGTTAAGTATTTGAAATTTTGACAAAGATATTGATTGTTAAGATTTTAACTCAGCCATTGCATTATATTTGAAATATTTAAAATAAAATTAATTTTAAGTTTTCAGTATTTCAGTTATTTTTCAGGGCAAACAGCAAAAAGTATATATTTTTCCCAAATGGGACCTAAAAATTCCCAATTGAAGGTTTCCAAAAAAAACATTTTTTTTTATATTTTTTTTTAAAGATTTTAACAATAAGTTCAATTCCCATCCAGCTGTATAAGTTGAAGAACCTTAGTAAATATAATCTTGAAAATACTTAATTCTTATAAATTTTAAAGCATTTGTCAGCAAAACAACAACAACTCTAATTTCCCAATTTTGGTCAAAACGCCGTGATTTTCCCAATCCAAAGGGACCCCGGGCCCCGTTCCCAAAATGGTGAAAAAAAAAACAACTGAAGTTATTTGACAACTGATTCTCTAAAATGCTGTTGTTAATTGTCCAACTAATAAACAAAAGTTTGCTTATTGCATTGTTATAGAGAAACCAAAAGAAATCAATTCATTTATAATTGTATATAAATATTAAACGCATTATAAAAATAGTGACGCAAAGTTATTCATATGTTGCTTTAAAAATGAATTGATGTATTCAAGTTCCTTTCTTTTTGATTCATGTTATTTTGTAATGACAGAATTATCAATATGTACCAGTTTTTGTTCTGTATATAGATTATTACTCATCTTGCTCCAATACCCTTCCACTCTTTGTCCTTTGTCCTGTATTTCAGCCTCGCTCTGTGAAAAGGGGGTTTAATGCATGTGCGTACAGTGTCGTCCCAGATTAGCCTGTGTAATCTGCACAGGATTAGCCTGTGCAATCTGCACAGGCTAATCAGGGACTACACTTTCTGCTTTTATGATATTTTTCGTTAAAATAGAGCTTAGCAAAAATCCAGTTTAGACGGAAAGTGTTGTCCCTGATTAGCCTGTGCGGACTGCACAGGCTAATCTGGGACGACACATTATGCACTTGCATTAAACCCCCCTTTTCACTGAGCGAGGCTCGTTTATAGATTATTTCTCATCTGATTCTAATACCCTTCCACTCTTTGTCCTTGTATATCTTTTACTGGTACATTACATGTATGTATTACCTCGCCATTGACCAATCTGTTAATCTTGTGGGGATTTTCTTACGTGTTCTAGATATTGTTTTTGAAAAATTGAAAACGGCCAGTTATTCAAGCCATATTTCTAATCTTCTCATTTATAAGTTTGATCATC
Organism: Dreissena rostriformis; assembly: GCA_007657795.1. Classification (NCBI taxonomy): domain Eukaryota; kingdom Metazoa; phylum Mollusca; class Bivalvia; order Myida; family Dreissenidae; genus Dreissena; species Dreissena rostriformis. The sequence goes on from VMBQ01006917.1 coordinate 23,684, forward strand.
CTAAAAAAGGGAAACTTACAATTCTTTAAAAACCTTTATTATTTAATTTGTGTTGAGTCAACTAAATGCAGTACATTTTATAATATTAGCTTAAGTATACATAACTTTTATTATTGCATTTCGGGAATAAAAAAGAAGTCACATTCCTTTGTCAAAAAAAACACATGTAGTGTCATTTTGTTAATCGTGATTTATTAAAGCATGTTTTTAGCATTTAAGAGTCATACTATTGGTAAAAAGAGTTACAGTTTCATTAATGATATCATAATTATAGCATTTACAAAATATTGGACAATGGATTTTTTTACTGTTTTGATATTACTCCGGTTAAGTTGTCAGTTCTATATTTAGCTCTGTTTGCTGATCATGATGTACCACAAAGGTATTACTCAGTAGTACTTGACAAAGCTTTTGTAGTGGGGGAAATTGTGTGATTTATATAAACTTCTATCAGGGGGGTATCCGTGTTTTTTTTTGGCCTTTTTGTCATTGATTAATATGGGAAAATTTTCTTGTTAGCTTTCCTTCTATTTGTTAGGGTAAACAATGAGCAAAGTTTGGTGGGGGTGGGGGTCTTGATGTGGTGCATAGGAGTTCTCTATGATTGGTCACGGTACATCAGAAATAACCTTTATGAGGGTGCACTTAAGTGATGAGTGGCGCTTATACATGCATAAGTGAAACAATTACACAAAAACAGAGTAAAAATAGAAAGGATAATAGCATAATCTGTTTGAAGGGAAAATTATCATTTAAAATGAATTAATTTTTATTGATTATAAACTGTGACTTGCTAACTATCATATTCTAGTACTTTAAGACATTTTTGTTATGCCCCCGTCTTCGAAGAAGAGGGGGTATATTGTTATTTTGGCCTGTCCGTCTGTCATTGTGTGTGTCATTTTGTGTGTCTTTCCCAAAACTTTAACCTTGGTCATAACTTTTGCAATATTGAAGATAGCTAGTGTTTTTCCCAGGAGGGCAAAAGGGCATGGCGCATAACTTTCAAAAAGGGCATTTTAACTCAAAGTTTAGGCAAAAAAGGGCAAAAATGCTACGTGAATACCTGGTTTTGGGAGAAACATGTAATCGCATCAAAGGCAGTTGTGGGAAAAACATAAAAATATAAACAAGAACATTTAATGGTAATTGATGCATTTAACTTACTTTAATTAATATAAATATATACCTTGCAATGTCCATGTAAGTTTCTACTGTTTCAGTAAACTGTACAGCACGACAAACATAATAAAGCAATATCTGCATATGAATCTGATTTTACACAGATTCACTTACATATAAATGAAACCATGTTTGTCTTATCCCATTTTCCAACGATAATCTTGTCAGGTGTTTTAACTTTGCGAGTAAACTGAACACGTACAATTTCACAAACACTCGTTTACATGACATACATCCACTGATAAGATTACTCATAAATATGTTGTTGGTATCTAAAACTTGTTATGCATTGTCGATTATCACAGGCATTTGATCAATCCCTTTCTAAATGTATGATCTCCATCGTTAATTCGATCGTTATTTGCCATTTTTGTCGAGTCACAATTTATTTTCTGTATAGTCCGCCATCTTGTTAAAATGATGTAAGCGACAGGTGCGCAATGTTAAATCGTATAATATGTCCGCTAATACGTGACGTGAAAGGGGCAGTGAGGCGCTGATTGGCTTTGAAATGGGGCAACTGGGTGCTACAAAAAAGGCACGGCGCTGCGCTTAAACGGCCTGGATAAAACACTTAGATAGCAACTTGATATTTGGCATGCATGTCTATCTCTTGGAGCTGCACATTTTGAGTGTTGAAAGGTCAAGGTCATCCTTCAAGGTCAAAGGTCAAATATATGGGGGGCATAGTGTTTCTCAAACACATCGCTTGCTTCTCATTTAAGTTGACATTCTTAATGTCTTTTTGGCATAATTTATATTTGAGCAAGACAATCGCTTTGAAGAATTCACTAGATTAAGCTAACTTGAGCTGATCTTGAATCTTCAAACAAATGTTCTTGTTTGACCCTGTGCTATAGAATTGTGCATATTTATTTAGTCATGCAAAGTAAGTAGATTGCATTTTCATGTTAACTATCTCAATAGAATGTCTTTGATTTTATCTGCGTTTGGCAAATAATTTTTTTGTGGGCAATTCTTGCTTGAATATATTGACACAATTTCAATTTTTTATAGCAAGGACTTTTGTATACTTTAGAAAACAGGGACCTTGATTGTTAGAAAATCCTTTTATGTTCTCCTAAAGGGAGGAGCATATATTCGCTGCTTTAATTTGTCTGTCTGTCTGCATTCTAATTTGTTTGTTTAGCTGGATTTTTTCGCTGTTTTCAACAGTATTTCAGTGATATCATAGCAGTCTGAGTTTACCAATTCACACTTTTCTGGCTCAGCTGGTTTACCAGTGCTTAACCCTTTGCATGCTGGGAAATTTGTCGTCTGCTTAAATGTTGTCTGCTGAATTTCTAAAATTAGCATTTTCTTCGATTTTTTTTCAAAGAATACTATCAGAATAGCAAACAGTTTGGATCCTGATGAGACGCCACGTTCTGTGGCGTCTCATCTGGATCCAAACTGTTTGCAAAGGCCTTCGAAATCCGGTTCCAGCGCTCAAAGGGTTAATGAAGTTACGTATATGAATAATAATTCCCTTCCGCTTTTGATCTGGGGCACTAATAATCAAAATGTTATGACACTTCATATGCAGCATTCCAAAATCCCTTGAACATATAACATTCAGTTTGTTCTGCTCCAAAAATTCAGGGTGTTATTGCCCTTTGATTTATTATGCAACAGTTCAAAATGAATTATATTTTTTTTTTGTCAGATCACAGGAGCTTATTACCGTTATTTGATGAAAATGTATATGCAGTATTCATACAGGAAAAATATTGTCTTGCACATTATTTTTAACCAGGTTTTCCGAAGGAAAAAACTGGTTATTAGATTGGCGAATTCGGGCGGGCTGGCTGGCGGGCGGGCGGAACAAGCTTGTCCGGGCCATAACTATGTCGTTCATTGTCAGATTTTAAAATCATTTGGCACATTTGTTCACCATCATTGGACGGTGTGTCGCGCGAAATAATTACGTCGATATCTCCAAGGTCAAGGTCACACTTTGAGTTCAAAGGTCAAAAATGGCCATAAATGAGCTTGTCCGGGCCATAACTATGTCATTTATTATCATATTTTAAAATCATTTGGCACATTTGTTCACCATCATTGGACGGTGTGTCGCGCGAAAGAATTACGTCGATATCTCCAAGGTCAAGGTCACACTTTGAGAAAACAGATTGAATTTGATTGAATTTGACACAAGGGGGGTAACTAAAGACAATCAGTAACAATGCACATTGTTAGTTGCTTCCCTTTATCAGACTTTTTTTTCAAATTGAAAACCTGGTTTTGTGACAATTTTGTCCCTTGTTTAAATTGTTAATTTACATTTTTCGAACAAAAGTAAATGCTTGGTTGTTCAAACATACATTTAATCAACAAAATTGTCTCCTGTATTATTCAGGGATAAAACTTCCAGATGACATCTCAATGAATGAATGCCTGATAGTTCAAACGTATTTAATTCACAAAATTGTCTCCTTTTTTCAGGGATGAAACTTGAAGATGACATCTCAATTAATAAATGCTTGATTGTTAGATGTGCATTTAATTGACACAATTGTTTCTTGTATTTTTCAGGGGCGACCCTTCCAGATGACATCCTCGGTAATTCCACCCAGGACAGTTTCAGCTTGAGCCTTACCATCAACACAAACGTCACTGGCCAGAACTTCTCACTGCTGTACCAGACTGCCAACAGTGGTGAGTGACACAATGTGTGTGGGAGTAAGGGGTGGGGCCCGGGGGAGGGGAAAGGGGTTCAGGACAGTTTTAGCTTGAGCCTCAACATCAACACCAATGTCACTGGCCAGAACTTCACACTGCTCTACCGGACTGCCAACAGTGGTGCGTGACACAATGTTTAAAAAATTCAAATTAGGTTGCAAGGTCCCATTGAGCGTCCCAAAGCCCTCTTGTCTAATTTCATACAGGAACAGGTAAGCTTTACCAGTTAGCCAACAGTGGTGAGTAGCAAAATGTGTGTGAGGGGAGGGGGAGGGGTTGAGGGAAGTTTACTTATGTGCACTGTAATAATTTGTGGTGTGTGTGTGTGTGTGTGTGTGTGTTAGGAAAGTATAGATGAGTGAATCCTCAATGGCTCAGAAATTTCAGTGAGTGGTAAAATAATGTGTGTGTTTTTGTTGTTTGTTTGTTTTTCTTGGGAGGGGAAGGGGGGGGGGCAGTGAAGTTCAGTGGAGAGCAATTTAATTATGTGTTGGTGGAGGGGAGTGGTCAGTGAAGTTTATTCAAGTGCACTGTAATAGTTTGTGTGTGGGTGTGTGTGTGTAAGTAAAGTTTAGTTGAGTGAATCCTCAATGGCTGAGAAATTTCAGTGATTAGCAAAATGATGTGGGTTTCTTTTGTGGGCGGGCGTGGGGGTGGGTGAAGTTAAATTGAGTGCACTGGAATAATTTGATGTGTGTGTTTGTCTGCATATGCAGGAAAGAGTGAATCCTGTTCTTGAACCACTTGGCTCAGAAATTTTGTTTTTGATATGACAATCTCCGGTCGTCCTCGATATCAAATCATTGAAATGGTGCCCCTGTGGTTAGCTTAGCCTTTGGGTGCAAATGCCATTTAGGTTCCATTGTGGCAGGTAGGTGTCCCAGGGCACTATTATGTTATTTAGTACAGGAACAGTTCAGAAGACAAATACAAAATGCATAATGTTATTTTTGTACTTAAAGCCTCTATTAAGAACAAAATCAACGAACATTTCGTAATATATTTTGTAACATAAAGATAAAACATAAACAATCAGTATTCCTTATAGCAATAGCCAAAATGTCAATGCTAGATGTGCTCTGGTAACATAGATTTAACAAGATATAAAATGCTCTTTTTTTTGTGTGTGTGGCACAATATATTCCATTTTAATTTCCCGCAATGATATCTATTAATACGACACGCTAACACAAAAATGGGACATGAACATGTGCTGAATATATTGTACCACAAACAAACAAGAAAGAGCATTTTGTATTGTGTTAAATTTATCTTACCAGACAATAGTCTGCACAGGCTAATCTGGGACTACACTTTTGGCACATGCATTAAGCCCTGTTTTCCCAGAACGATTCTTATTTGTTCCTCACATTACAGATTGCAGTGGAGCCAAGACTGCTGCCAACGCAACTGCCCAGCTGGTCCTGCCTGCAACCAACCAGTTCCCAATTGAGTGTTACATACAGTTGAGTGCCCCAGCCGGGAACCAGGTATAACACTCAAATTGTATCCCTGCAAATGATGTTTTACACCTGCACAACTGATGCCGGGAGGCATATAGCTTTAAGCCTGTCCGTCTTTTCCTCTGTCGTAAATGACACATCTTTTATAATTAAATAATGTGTTCTACAAAGCTTTGATACTATCAACACACCATAGTACTTGCACCTCATTTTGACCTTGACATTGACTTACTTTTGGCATATTTTAGAAGGTTCAAATTCTTGATTAACACATTTAACATCAATACCGCTTCCTACAAACTGTGACATGAACACAAGAGGGCCATTCAATATATTGTGATTTTCACACAAGAGGGCCATTCAATATAATTGTGATATTCACACAAGAGGGCCATTCAATATATTGTGATATTCACACAAGAGGGCCATTCAATATATTGTGATTTTCACACAAGAGGGCCATTCAATATATTGTGATATTCACACAAAAGGGCCATTCAATATATTGTGATATTCACACAAGAGGGCCATTCAATATATTGTGATATTCACACTAGAGGGCTGTTCAATATAATTTTGATATTCACACTAGAGGGCCATAACATATATTGTGATATTCACACCATGCAGAGGGTCATTAAATATATTATAATATTTACACTAGAGGATTATTAAGTTGATTTTGATTTTCAGACTTGAGGGACATTAAACATATATTTTGATATTCACACTGGAACACACATAAATATATTGTGATATTTCACAGGTGTTCACTGAGATTGGTCCTGGAGGGGTACAGTTGGGTGCATTGGACAGCCTGATCTTCTACGATGGGTTGTCAAGGAGGGGCGCAATGCTGGGCTCACTAAATTCAGGTCTGTTGAATCAATACAAGGCAGTTAAGATCTGGGCCCGTATTCAGCAACCTATTTTTAGACTTAAGAATAAAGAATATACTTAGATCCAAGAAAATGCGTGCAGTGTTTGCATTTATGCAGATTATAAATGTTACTTGTATCATAAATAATTTGCTCTTAATGAAGAATTTTATAGGTTTTTAATTGTGTGTCATATATATAGGATCTTGCATGAGTGGTCGTTTTGTATTGAATTTATTAAACGAGTCATCTAAATGAAGATAAAAACGAGGCTTGCCGAGTTTTTATCTTCATTAAGATGACGAGTTTAATAAATTCAATACAAAACGACCACTCAAATGCAAGATTCTATTTATAACATGACCAACAAAATGCTTTAAAACACACATGTATTCCACTCCGTGCCATATAGAGGAAAAGTCGATATCTATAATGAAGCAGCAATGCGGTCATTGTGTGTACCTGAGCATGAGAAGTAGTTCTGGACGAATAAGCCTATATGGTTGTGTAACTATAAGCTGAACTCCGCAGTAAAAAAAAAGTGCATTGTGGGTAAGCAAGTTGCAGTTGTAAATGCCTTGTCTTTGACAGCACGTATGAATATCTTTTAAGTGATTCGGCTAATTTGCATAGTTATATAACTAGTGAAATAACACCCGTTTAATAAACAAAATTGAGCATTACGTTATTTCACTCCTGGAGCGTAAGTCATGTTATAATAAAATGTATTATACTATAAGAACAAAACAGTTTCAAGAATATTCTTTATTTTAAGTTTTAAGTCTACAGTATTGGTTGGTAAATATGGGCCCAGTTTATTTGAGCAAGATGCATCAAAATTGAGCTTTTGGAGAGACTCTTGAGTCCCCATTCTTAGAACAACCAGTACTAGTTGTCTTTTGAGGAGATTTAAAGATTTAAATATAAACACTCTTTGAAAACTTGTGTGAGAGTTACAATTAGTTATTTCTTACATTTTATTATAGATATTTGTAATTTATGTTTATAGTTATTAGCAACCTGTGTTAATAGATACTGATATCCTGTGTTCAGAGTAATTTGTAACATATGATCATAGTCATTTGTAACATATGTTCATAGTTATTTGTAACCTATGTTCATAGTTATTTGTAACATATGATCATAGTTATTTGTAACCTATGTTCATAGTTATTTGTAACATATGCTCATAGTTATTTGTAACCTATGTTCATAGTTATTTGTAACCTATGTTCCATTGCAGCTGTGAGGCAGTTTGTGAGTTCCTCTGCTGGCATGACGATAGTGGGAGAACTTGGAATGCAGGCACGAGTGGCCAGTATCTCCTATAGGGCAGATGGTAAGTATGATAATTAGTCTCATATCAGTGGTTTGGGAAGGGACTAAGATTAAACGTTTATCCTTGTCCGTCCGTGTGTCTGTGCGTCCGTGTGTCTGTCCCAATCTGGATCCTGTGATATCTCAACAAGTTCTTAAGCTAGGTTAATAAAACTTGGTTTGTGAATTGAGAACCATATGGGGAATATGTCCCGGTATATTCTTTCTGTGTCTTGTCAGACAAAAATGTTGGTTTATATGGTTACAGAAATAATTGAAAACTAAAATCTGGATCTTGCGATAACTCAAAAAGTATTCAAGCTAGCTTGATGACACTCGGTATGTGTATGGAGGGCCATGTGGTGAATATTCACTTTATTTGAGTGTTTTTCGGTTCTTAAGTACTTAAACTTGATAAATTAAACGTATGGAGATCTGTTCATACTCTGACAACATGTACCCAGTAGGTGTTTTGTCTGTGACAAAGTTCTTGTTATACCCCGCAGCATTTTTGCATTGTAAAATCCCATACACCAGTCCTGTCTGGGCATAATTTAATATGCCATGAAAATGTTTTGTACAGAAGCTCACGGCCAAATTCTAGAATTGAATGCTTTATTTGTTTTAGTTTATAAGTTGAGATGTAGTTCATAGTTTATTAATAAGTTGGGATATAGTTCATAGTTAGTTCATAAGTTGGGATATAGTTCATAGATAGTATATAAGTTGGGATATAGTTCATAGTAAGATCATAAGTTGAGATATAGTTCATAGTTAGTTCATAATTTTGGGTATAGTTTATAGTTAAATCAAAAGTTTGGATAAAGTTCATAGTTAGTTCATAAGTTGGGATATAGTTCATAATTAGTTCTAAAGTTGGGATATAGTTCATGGTTGGTTCATTAGTTAGGATGTAGTTCATAGTAAGCTCATAAGTTGGGATATAGTTGATAAGTAAGTTCATAAGTGGGGATATAGTTGATAAGTAAGTTCATAAGTGGGGATATAGTTTGTAGTAAGATCCTAAGTTGGAACAAAGTTTATAGCTAGCATATAAGTTGGTTTAGAGATCATATTGTGTTGATATCTAAATGATTCTGCCCTGTTGTTCCAGCGGTCAGTAAGGTGGTTGCAGTGAAGAAGGGAGTTGCACAGAATGTTACCCTTGATGCAAAGAAGACGCCCACTCAGCCCGCCCTACTTCAGTTCAATGGGGATGTAAGTGTCCATGGCAACTTTCAATATGAGCCTCACTCTTGGAAAACGGGGCTTAATGCATCTGCATAAAGTGTCGTCCCAGACTAGCCTGTGCAGTCCGCACAGGCTAATCAGGGATGACACTGTCTGCTTTAATAAAGTTTTTCGTTTAAAAGAGGTCTCTTCTTATCAAAAATGCAGTTTAAGTGGAAAGTGTCATCCCTGATTAGCCTGTGCGGACTGCACAGGCCAATCTGGGATGACATTTTAGGCACATGTATTAACTCTTTCAGTGCTGGAACCGAATTTTGAAGGCCTTTGCAAACAGTTTGGATCCAGATGAGACGCCTCAGAACGTGGCGTCTCATCAGGATCCAAACTGTTTGCTATTCTGATAGTATTCTTTGAAAAAAAATCAAAGAAAATGCTAATTTTAGAAATTTAGCAGACAACATTTTAGCAGACGACAAATTTCCCAGCATGCAAAGGGTTAAGCCCCATTTTCCTAGAGTGAGGCTCATATAATAACTTCAAAGATTATAGGTGGAGTGTGTGTTATTTCATAGTCATTGGGTTATTATTTTGTTTAAGCCATCGAAGGAGGGTATATATGATAGTAGTTGCATTATTGCTTTGTAATTCGTTGTTTAGGTGTGTACAGAATGTCCAGATTTAGTTTTCTACCTTCACTTTTTTTTTCAATTCCTGTGGAAATTGTAATATTACTTCAGATTATTATTATTAATTTTTGTTCAGCATGACCAGGCAATGTATTGTGTACAACTGAAATATTGATGTTCAGGAGATTTTTTACAAGAATTTGTACAATTTTTCCCTACAAAATTGTAATTTTCTATCAACATTTATGACAAAACATATGAAGAAAGATCACATTAATAATGTTTTTTTAAGCACAGTAGTTTATATGAAAATGTCAGTGATTTAAAAATGGTAATTCACTCTACTCAGCGAAAATAAAAATGAAAATTATCGATTCTTCTTGTATTCTGATGCTGCTTGTAAAATGTTGCCCTAAGAAGTTGGGATTTTTCGCTTGCTGTTTTTTTGCATTAATTCTTACACAATGTTGTTTTCACTTACTTATCAAACCAGAGCTTTTTCTTGTATGAAACAAGTGTTACCTGGCGGGCTTGTCTAGTTGGTAGAGGGCGAGACTAAAAATCCAAGGAACGCATATTCAAACGAAGGCCACATTAACCCTTTGAGCGCTGGAACTGGATTTTAAAGGCCTTTGCAAACAGTTTGGATCCAGATGAGACGCCACAGAACGTGGCGTCTCATCAATCAGGATCCAAACTGTTTGCTATTCTGAAAGTATTCTTTGAAAAAAAATCAGAGAAAATGCTAATTTTAGAAATTTAGCAGACAACATTTTAGCAGACGACAAATTTCCCAGCATGCTAAGGGTTAATCATGTGAGAATTGGTCATAAACTTATTTCTACAATCCAGTTTCCCTCTACCTCTTATTCAAGAAGGGTCGTTGTCAGTTACTGGCATAAATATGTGCACTTACTGGTACAGTAGTTGTAAACCAACTTAGTTTAGTAATTAAACTGACCACCTTGATATTACTCAAAGTCTGTTGAAAACTCAAAATAAGCAAATCTAACACACTTTCTTGTTTTGTAGGGAGAGATGCTTCGTATCTACGTGACCGGAATTCTTGCGAACAACGCATCTGTTGTTACTGTTCAAAATAGTCAGGGAAAAGAGGTGTACTCGTTCAAGTGAGTATTTGTTGCAATGGCACACCTTTGTTTTTGTCTTTAATAGGGGTTGTTATAAATAATATAACGTCCTATCCTCTTAAAGGGTCTTTATAAATAAACAGTTTGCTTTGTCCAACCCAAACTGATTTTACCCCAGGTTTTTAAGTGATGTGATAGAAAATAAGACCTGAATACATTGACTTATGGTGGCTGGTTGGGCAGGAAAGAGCACAAAATGCCAAAAAGAATGTTTTTTTCTGCCCCCTCCCCCCCCCTCACACACTCACAGATGAGGGTGAAATTAAATAGAATGCTTTTTTTTNACTTCAAAGATATAAAGTTTCCCATTTAATATATAAATAATATAGCAAACAATGAAACTTCAGAATCTCCGTTGTTTTTATGAACTACTTTTAGCTCACCTGAGCACCACATGCTCATGGTGAGCTTTTGTGATCGCCCTTTGTCTGTCGTGCGTCGTCAGTCATGCGTCGTCAGTCATGCGTCGTCAGTCGTGCATGGTCAACATTTACCTTGTTAACACTATAGAGGCCACATTTATTGTCCAATCTTCATGAAACTTTGTCAGAACACATGTCCCAATGATATGTTGGGCTAGTTCGAAAATGGTTCCGGTTTGTTGAAAAACATGGCTGCCAGGGGGCGTGGCAGTTTTCCTTGTATGGCTTTAGTAAAACTTGTTAACTCTTTAGATGACACATTTATTGTTCAATCTTCATGAAACTTGGTCAGAACATTTGTCCCATTGATATCTTGGACGAGTTTGAAAATGGTTTCAGCTAGTTGAAAACATGGCCGCAAGGGGGCGAGGCATTTTTCCTTATATGGCTTTTGTAAAATCTTGTTAACACTCTAGAAGTCACATTTTTGTCCAATTATCATTTAACTTGGTCAGAACATTTGTTCTTATGATAGCTCGGCTGACTTGAAAAAGGGTTATGGTTCGTTGAAAAACATGGCCGCCAAGGGGCGGGACATTTTTCCTTAGATGGCTATAGTGAACTGAAACCTTGTTAACACTCTAGAAGTCACATTTTTAATGATCTAAATGAAACTTAGTCAGAACACTTGTTCTAAGGACTTCTTTGTCAAGCTTTAAATACTTCTGGTTTGTTGAAAAACACGGCCGGAAGGGAGGGGGCAGTTTTCCTTATATGGCTATAGTGAAAACTAGTTGATGCTTTATTAGCCACTTTAAGTGGCCAATCTTCATGAAACTTGGTCAGAACATTTGTCCCAATGAAATCTCGACTGAGATTGAAACTGGATCATGTGAGCTCAAAAACAATGTCACTAGATCAAATAAAAAAAAAAATGTTAATATTCTAGAAGTCAATTTTTTGGTCAAATCTCCATGAATCAGCTCGCACTTTTTCTGAAAATTCTAGTTCCTTTGGGTCTCAGGTGAGTGCCTTAGGGCCCATGGCTCTCTTGTTTAATAAAACCACAAACTCTTAAACATACATTGATTAAAACTTGAATCATCGCCTTGGAACAGTCAATGCATACAAAACATTATGCTTGCTTTAAATTATTTATTAACGAGGAGATTGTAAGGTTTAAAAAAAAAGAAAAAAAAAACTATTCAATATTATGAATTTATATAGATGCTTGCCCTTTAGCAGCAATACTTGAGTTACACACTGCACAAGTAAAAAATTTGATCCCACTGTGAGAGCGTTCTGTATATCTCCCTCAAAGACACCAAGTACTGGTTCTAGCCCTTTGAGCGCTGGAACCGGATTTTGAAGGCCTTTGCAAACAGTTTGGATCCAGATGAGACGCCACAGAACGTGGCGTCTCATCAGGATCCAAACTGTTTGCTATTCTGATAGTATTTTTTGAAAAAAAAATCAAAGAAAATGCTTATTTTAGAAATTTAGCAGACAACATTTTAGCAGACGACAAATTTCCCAGCATGCAAAGGGCTAGGCATAGGAAATGGACTTGACAGCCTTTCAATAAGTCTAAGTTAGGCTTTCAATGCAATTGAGCTTAAATAAATAGGATTTAACTAAACAAGTAAAAAAATGTATTTTCATGCTTATAATTCAATACTCGTTCTATTTCAGGGCAGGCATGGCCCTGTTTCCAGTGACTGTTCTTGACAAGACAGCTAGAGTGTCTGGAATGTTGGCCGGGACCGACAACGCGACTATCACGGTTGATGCTGTTGATGCTGGTCAGTTAAAAATGAGCCTCACTCTGGGAACACGGGGTTTGATGCATATGGGTAAAGTGTCCTCCCAGATTGGCCTGTCAAGTCTGCACAGGCTAATAAGGGACAACACTTCCTGCTTTTATGGTATTTTTTTGTTTAAATGAAGTCTCTTCTTAGCGAAAATCCAGTTTAGGTGGAAAGTGTCATCCCTGATTAGCCTGTGCGGACTGCACATGCTAATCAGGGACGATACTTTACACACATGCATTAAACCCCGTTATAACCAGAGCAAAATAACAAAGTTATGATTTATGGCCAATTAATTTTTTATTTTTTTACATTTTTTAACTTGTGTTGCGCTTATCTAAAAAAATACTGCTGCTTGAGGGCTAAAACTTTACAAAATTATTAACCTCCATTTTTAGTTGTGAACTTCCACATTTTGGTTCAGATATTGTCCACACAATCAGAGTTGTGGCCCCTTTTTAAGCAAACAATTACATTTTACACTAAAAATGTATTGCTGCTAGAGGGCAGACATTCCCAAAAGTATTTGAAGTCCACAGGACATCCAGTCCTGTAGACTTAGAAAACTTGCAGGACCATAATGGGATTCATAGGACCGAAACATCAATTTACAAACGTATATATCCCAATACATTTGCGAAGTTAAGTATTTTGTCGTTCGGCAACAACTCAGGTGTTCCATTAATGCTTAGTGTTGGTTGTTTTCCTAAGCCGATAAGTTGTATGGTTACATATTTGTTTTGTGAATTCCAAGGGTGTCAATTGACCAAAATTTGAAATCCGGAAAACTAAGCAGGGGGTAGCGGCCGCAGGTCCCTAACGGGGATAAACGGCAGAGCCCCTATGGGGGGAAACCCCCTAGCCCTAGTTTATTGTACTTTTTAGCTCACCTGAGCACAACGTGCTAATGGTGAGATATTGTGATCGCCTTTTGTCCGTCGTGCGGCATGCGGCGTCAACATTTACCTTGTTAACACTCTAGAGGCCACATTTATTGTCCAATCTTCATGAAACTTAGTCAGAACATGTGTCCCAATAATATCTTGGACGAGTTCGAAAATGGTTCCGGTTGATTGAAAAACATGGCTGCCAGGGGGCGTGGCAGTTTTCCTTATATGGCTATAGTAAAACCTTGTTAACACTCTAGAAGTCACATTTATAGACCAATCTTCATGAAACTTAGTCAGAACATTTGTTCTAACGATATCTCGGATGAGTTCGAAAATGGTTCTGGTCTGTTGAAAAACATGGCTGCCAGGGGGCGGGGCAGTTTTCCTTATATGGCTATAGTAAAACCTTGTTAACATTCTA